>MJUU01012369.1:0-13352 GCA_002080025.1 Modiolus philippinarum | reverse complement strand
TCATAAAATCCTATCTATTTTGTCACATTTGTTGATGGATAAAGATGTATAAAATAAAATTATTACATACTTAGCAAAGATATGTTCTGTTTTGCATATGTAATAAAGCCGGAAGTTAACAGTCCATATCATATACCCAGTCTGATATGGCCGTATCAGACCACCTTGTTCTGATATATCCATTTCAGCCCGGTGATATGGCTATTTCAGCCAGGGTGTGAGGATAACTCCTAATTTGAGGTATATAATAAACAGATTAAGACATGGCCTTTTCCATATCAGCACGGTTATCATCCCTTGACCCATATCAGCCCGAGGCTGGCGCCTCAGGATGATATGGAAGTCTCAGGATGATAACCATGCTGATATGGAAAAGGCCATGCATTAATCTCTATTTATCAAACATCATGGGGAAAAAAATTATAATGCTTTAGAATGAATAAAACCATAGAAGTCCCAAAATTTGACAGAAATGCCAAAACAAGACCAGCGAGCACCCTTAATATACAACCCTATATCAATATGAAAGTGTGGCAATTCATATCCATAGTGATTTACTTCACTGATATCCTGATAAACTTACTTCTTTTTCATTTTGATTACTGAGAAGATTTTCTTCTAACTCATTCAGTTCATCTGTTACAGCCTTTAATTCAGCCCTCTTCTCCTGAAGTTTAGCCATCTGTGTGGCTAATACTGCTTCTGCTGATTCTAAACTTTTTATTTTTGGTGATACAACCTGAAAAGATCATTTAATTATTATACTTCAACATTTTTACATTTTGGAATTTGATACTCATTCCATAAGATTTAATCCATACTATTTATTTCATACCTTCAATTGAGAGTCAAATTCTTTCATTTCTTATTTTTTTAGATAAACTTGGCATCTGTACCAGAATTTCAAAGCATTATAGTTGGAAATTGTTTATAATGAGATAAGATAAAAAGTCTGTCATCTATTATTCGTTTTGTCTCCATTGAGAAAAAATAAGTTGAATTTTAAATTTGTTTAGAATATTATTCCATCAAGGTATCACTGACAAAAATGTTTTAAAAATATCCAACCTTGATAACTTTGTCATATTTTTCCATGGCTTTAACCCATTTACATAGACCCTCACAAGCAGACGATACATTCTTTATAATAGCAGGATCAAAATCTGGATTGTTTATGTACTTCTCCCGTATTTTCTTTATCACTGGAGGTGGTATGTTGTCTTTGTCATAATCTTTTAATGAATCTAAAAACTTCAAGTCTCCAAGCATCTGGAAATATATGTATGATGTTTTTCAGAAAAGAAATCTTTTGCTTTGTCAATGCAGAATTTCACATGGGATTAAAGTAAACTATACACATGGCAAATTCAAATCATATATAACAAACCAAAACAGAATTTACACGCATTTACATGCATTTCAATAATACAGTGGCTTAAAAAAATTATAACAGGTTGATCTATAATGGTTATAGCAGTATTGTCAGTGGAAATATTAGGCACAGTTGGAAAATTCAGGTTAGGAACTTACATCTTGAATAAGTTTTCACTAGTACTTGACAGATCCTAGACAACATAAACATTAATATGTTAATGGAGGTGATGTATGCTCTATATACATTTCAGATATGGTGAACTTGTGCTTGAGAGAGATTCTCATATGGATGCACTATCAAACTTTTAATTTCGGCATTCTAAAATTTCAAAATGCGATCAGACCACCTGTTTATATTGCCCACATCTCACTAATTTATAATGCCAAGTTTTCTCACAATAGACTTGATGAGTGCCCTGTGTTTGTCTATATGTTGTGACTGTCCACCAGCTAGGTACACTAGTGCTTTTGTCGGGCAACAGATGACAGTGATTGTAAGAACACTTTGCCAATTTCCTTAATGTTTGTTGACAATCCTGCATCCATGGCCAGAATAAACATGGATGTAGCATTGCTCGACATCTAGCAATGAAGTCCGCTCAAACCGGTGCTAGGGGCTGTCTTGAACTTACTATGAGGTATTGGCAAAGCTCATTGTTGAAGGCCTTATGGTGACTTCAAGATGAAGAACAACAATAAAAGCGTTGTTCAATTGCTTTTTACCATGTATTTGTAGAGACTTTGTCTCATGCGCATTTACTCCATATCCCTTCATTACTTATTCTTTCTTGTAGATATAAAATACAATGCATAGAACCAAAATTTATATATGTAACAACTACATTCCTACCCTCTTTGCAACTGGCCAATAATCTTCAATTGGTTTACCATTGGGATCTACTTTCTTCTCTGGTTTTAGTTGCTGAAACAGAAACCAATATGATTTAATATAATATTTTACAGTCATAAAAATCTAAATCCATACTAAATATTCCGAAATCTACCTCATTGGTTTTTATCATTGATGAAGGCTGTATACACTTTTGTATTTAATTCAAGTATTTATTTTAAAAGTTATGAGACATTATCTCTTTTTATTTCTACACTTTACTTGTATTTAATTATGTTATTTGCATAGAATTGTTCAACCTAACATATTAATTGGTTAATTACAGTTGTACTGCGATGCCTTGATCTGCAATACCTCAAACATCTTGAACTCTTTTTGTTCTCATTTGCTCAAGGTTAAACATGTTCGACCTCTTATTAATACTGAACAACCCTATATCTCAAACTGTTTTTATCTGCCCTTTGGGTATTGGAGCCATCATAGGTTGAACATACTTATTGTTCCATGTCCTGACAGTAATTTCTTAGTTAGAAGACAACAGTTTCTATTTTTTGCAATGTGAAATTTTCCTGTCTTGTGCTTATGCATGACAAACAATATGCACTTTGCCAGCAACTATTGTATAATTTTTTTTTTGCACAGTAGAGTCTATATCCTACAATTGTTCTCATAATGATCATACATGGAATTAGTAAGTAGATTTAGTCTTTGTATTAATTGAATTTTTTTTTTAACAATCTGAGGATAGTCAACTTTAAACATAAGCCACTATGGGGCATACATTTAAAATCATATAAAATTACAAAAAGGGGTATAACTCCTTCAGCAACAAGACAAATGATAACAATATTTAATTTTCTGATATACTTGGAGTATGACACAACGAGAAATAAAATCAAACATCAATGAAAGAACAAGACAAGAAAATCTCCAACATCCTCTGTTGAAATTTCAATCATTTCTGATTCAGCAAAGCTTTGTCCAAATCTCTTCCTTAAAATGACTGAGATTTGCCTTCTCTTGCACTTCCACTAGTGTTCAATTCTATATATTTCTACTATGTCAGGGTCGGGTTCATTGATTATGGAATGTGATAAATTGTGTGGGTTATTAAATGTTCAATACACAATTCCTGGTCTCTCACAAACACATATATCTACTTATTTGCTTGTCAACAGCTAGTATAAGTCCCTTGTTAGCTGTTTGTATACTACAGCAGAGATTCTGACTCTTATAGTTTAATCTGTATATATACATCTTTAAACATACCCTCATAATACATATAGATTCCATGACAAGTTTGACACCAATTGGAGGATTTGTCATCGTCTTTACGATGGTGATATCATTCTGTTTGAGGGTATCCAAAGCTGCTATAGCAGCATTCAACAATGGCATAGCTATATTTAACTGTTCTTCGCATTCATCCTAAAAATACATAAATATGATAATTTAACCATAAGTCACAAAACATTCAGTGTTTTATAGATTTATATATACTGTGAAAGTACTTTTGTTTGTGGGGTTCCACTTTTAGTGGATTTCTTGGTTCGCTTAAACACAAAAATTAAGTTCCAAACGAAACACATTTTTCCATAGAGTTTTAATACATTTAATTCGAAACCACAAATTTAAGTGCCCACGAAATGGTAATTTTTATGAAAACCACGAAAATTTATGTCAACGAATAAAAGTACATCCACAGTATTTCTCCCAAGTATTCTTACCAATAACATTTTGGAAGGTTGGTTTTATCAGATTTTGTTATTTTTTATTTCTTTCTCCAAACTTGTGCTACTAATAACATTTTGGATGGTAAAAAGATCAAAGATACATGATCAAGATATGCACATTTTCTATCCATTTCATAAAAAAAATGAGCTGCCATGTTAATTTTTAACATAAAAGGTATAGAATTTACCTTAATTGTTTTGCCTCCATGGCTGACTGGTTGGCTACTTGTTCATCCTGTTCTACAACGGCCTTTACAGATTCTACCCTCTCCCTTCCCTTCCCAATAACAAGGTTTGGTGACATTTACCTTTATTTGTTTTGCCTCCATGGCTGACTGGTTGGCTACTTGTTCGTCCTGTTCTACTACAGCCTTTACAGATTCTACCCTCTCTCTTTCCTTCCCAATAACAACCAGTAATTCTGCCACCTGGTGGCCTTTTTCTATCAACTCTGGCTTCAATTTTATAAGCATTTCCTGTAAACTGTTTACCTAAAAGAAAATGAGAAATTGATAATGGTACCAAATGCTAATGGTCAAATAAACTATATAAACATGGAAAATTTTTGAATTTGGATGTCTTTTATGATGTACATTCTGAAATATTTTTCTTGCATTATTGGATAATGAATTACAGAGATTAATAGGTTCTTATACAAGACCATATTAAAGATAAAGGATATCCAGAGTGTGAGAAAATCCATCTTTTTTCCTGAGTCAAAGGAAGGTAAAAGATTTAGAATTTCTCACACTAGTAGAATATATCCCAATTTTAGAATTTGGGCAAATGTAAGAATCTATTTCTTCCATAAAATACAACAATCAAACTGTAGAAAAGTACAACTTGGCATTGCTTGTGCAGTTTTCTACTGTGACGTCAAATCATTCAAGGAGTATATTATACACTGTAGTAAAAACGAATCACAACATTGGACTATAGGTTTAACCCTGTAAGACAGCATCATGCTACCATATTTTCTATGAGCTGTCTTTTACAGGAAACAGCCATTTACGGAAAAGGCTGTTTTCTGCTGCGATATAAAGGGATAAAAGAGGGTAACCATGTTCTATGGAACACAATAGAGAGCATGATTAGAGAATCCTACACAATGAATATAGACAAGTCCATAATATCTTTGCAGCTTAAGTATCATTTCTTCAATGATTTTGTGATTAAGCAAACAAATGATAAGTAACTTCAAAACTCATTCTTCTATATTCATTTTATAAGAAACTACCCAGTTCAATTTATAATTTTTCTTATAGTAGAAATTCAAACCTGTTGTTCTGAGTAATCCAGTTTCTGCAGACCTACAATATATCTCTCCTTAAGAGTAAGAATTTCCATTCTCTTTTTGTCTAGTAAACTTTTAAATGTTTTGATTAACTCTAAGTATGATGTAGGTGTCACATAGATTCTTCTCCTTAATGTATCATAATATCTGAAATAGAAAAAACAAATGTGTCAATATAAGCTTATGTATTCAAAACTCATGATTGACAAGAGTAAATATAAATGCATCATAGTGTTTTTTTTTATGTACCATGAAGAATGAGTAAGTGTTACAAAAATTTAGTATATGTTTTATTTGTTTCTAGATCTCATGATTCCTGTCTGATAATTGGAGATTTAAATTCAGGTATGAAGCTAAAAAGTTTTACTATCTTGGGGAAAAAAGCCAAGCTTTCTGAAATACAAAATATCTACAGAATATAGAAAGAGTCCTACCTCTCCGACATTGCTCTGACACTTTGGTGGAAGTACTGACACATCTCTATAGTTTGATCTCTGACTTCTTGATCTCGGACTTTTTCCTGTGACATTTCAACATACTCTAAAAACTTGTTGGCAACAAGTTCTAATGCATCTTGAGGCCATGCCTGCAAAATTAAAAAATACATTTTAAGAACTACTATAATACTGTTGCAAACATTAAAGCCTACTTAATGTATTTTCAAATTATGTAATTATGATGAATTTGTCAAATAATATTATAGTTTTTCAATAAAATAAAAGCTGCTGGTATGTGTAATTAAGAGGTCTGTAGCAGCTGAAGATTTAAATAACCAGGTTGAATAGAAAATAGGTTGAGGTTTTTTTGAAACAATTTCTAAACTGAAGAAGGAATAGGTATTGAACAATGACAATGGTCACTTATTAGTTAGTCTTCAAAGGGAGATTTTCAAGACGCAAAAAAAACATTGTAAGTTCTGTCAAACAGAGAGTGGGCATGCAAGAGAACCCAAACTCTATTACACAGTATAGGTCCCCATACTGATACATCATGTCAAATTGCAGAAGGCTGAGATATATGGTTCCCAAGAAAAATGTCACACAAATTTTTTTTGACGCTGAAGACAATGATGCAGATGCAATACAATGGATAATGATCCCTATATGTAGCCATTGTGTGAGCTCAGGCGACACAATAATAGATCAAGTATGATATTGTCTGTAAAAATAAAATTTAAACATGCAGCATCGTTCAAGTGTTACACAGAGATTTATTTAAAAAGTTCAGCATGTTTTAAATCTTTAAGGTATCAAGAGAATATTTATTCTTATAATTAAGTTTAACTAATAATTAAGAAAATATTCATCTTACCGTAAACCAATCTATGGTACAACAATTTATAAGTGATGGAAACATTCTAATCCTCGCTCTGAAAGCATCTCCAATAGGACTGAACGCTAACACAACATGGAGGTTCCGTCTCACTCGTTCTATAAACATGTTATACATATTTAGTGGTGTCATCTCCATCTGTAGATTTAATTGCTGAGCTTTTATTTGCATCTGAAACAGAAAATTAAATCTAATCAGGAAATTATACATCTTGAATTTAAAAGCATCTTACATGTATTACCAATATTAAACTGAAAATGAATTTACAAGGGATCTGTGAGCAAATGCTCACTAGTAATACCCCCGCTCTCATCTTCCAGTCTCTAATAACCTGACAAAGTTCGTAAACAAAATGTAGTACCCCACAAGTCTTAAAATGTGTCCCACAATATGGCATGCCTACACAAAGCTTCTGACAAAATTTCAAGTTTGTATCATTTACCAATGCAGAGAAAAGCTGTATGAAAGTTGTGAGGGACGGACGGGATGATGAAAATTAAACTAAGTCAGTAAACAGGAAGTAGCATTCTGACAGGTCTGAAAATGCATCCCACAATATGGCATAACTATACAAAGCTTCTGACAAAATTTCAAGTTTGTATCATTTACCATTGCAAAGAACAGCTTTACGAAAGTTGTGACGGACACACAGAATAATGAAAAATTGACTAAGTTTATAAACAGGAAGTAGCATCCCGACAGGTCTGAAAACGCATCCCACAATATGGCATGACTATACAAAGCTTCTGACAAAATTTCAAGTTTGTATCATTTACCATTGCAGAGAAAATCTTTACGCAAAGTTGCGACGGACACACAGAATAATGAAAAATTGACTAAGTCGGTAAACAGGAAGTAGCATCCCGACAGGTCTGAAAATGCATCCCACAATATGGCGTGACTACACAAAGCTTCTGACAAAATTTCAAGTTTGTATCATTTACCATTGCAGAGAAAAGCTTTACGAAAGTTGTGACGGATGGAATTACGGAATGATGGACACAGGTAAAACAGTATACCCCCTCCTCCTCCGGAGCGGGGGTATAAAAATGTACTTAATACCTTAAACAATTAGATAATTGTGCAGTGAAGTGCTGGTATTTTACAACATCTGAGTCAAATTTGTACTATGTGCAAGATGTTGACAAAAACAATTCTGCATCAATCATCGAGTTTTTTTTCTTCTTGTAAGAGAAGTAGTTGGAAGCAAATAAACTTATTTCTAAAGTTAATATTGTTTTCATTAAAGCAATAAAGCCACTGAAAAATGAACCAAATTTGTTCATGTCCTTTCAGTCTATTTCCTATTTTACTCATATAAAAATAATAAAAAAATTCTGAGTTTAGATGTTTTCCTCTCGTTCATATCTAAATACAAACCTTTTCAATTATTTCTAATCTTTCCTCATTTTCATACAGGTTAGGTATATCTCCTGTATTTAACATCATGTTGACATCTTCCAGAAATGATTCATCCTACAAGAAAAAAAATAAAATTTTCATTTACAAAATGCTTCATTCTAATTTGTTGCTACAATGCAACATTGTCATACCTGTCAACATTATGTGATAGCTATCTATTCATTATCTGCACTGGACAAAAACTATCTAAACACAATACATGACAACTCTTTCTTAGATAAATGTGAAGATACATCCATAGGAAATTAAGGTCATGACTTTTGCTGATGTTACTTGCAGCTTTTTTCACCTTGGCGCTAACAACTGTAATAGAAATGACATCATCTTACCTTCTTTAAAGCTGACAGACTGAATAAATCTTCTAATTATTAAAGAAACGGCTTCTGTGTTTGACTTTGATCAATCAAAAGTTTGTAAACTAAAAATCTTTAGCCAATAATCACAAAGGAATACCCCTCCAAATCCAACATAAAATAGATATTGGATGGATCAAACCCTCAGTACAGATTACCAATATGAAGGGTGAAGCACAATGTTTGAAATCTTTTATTTGTAATAGCTGAGATAATGTAAAAGAAATTGTGTGTAAGGGATGAATAAAAACAACATTATCTCCTATTATTCTGTAGTGGAGATAAGTTTTGAAGTGTTTGTGATCTTTGAAAAAACTTTAATGATAAATTTTATTTGAAGGTGTTGGGATAAATGGTACAATGTATAAACAGATGTTATATAGGAAAAGCATTTAGGTCGAAGTTCAGGCGTTTAAACTTATCATAGCCTTACCTTTATCTGGTGATCACCAAACAGGAAAACAGTGGATATCCCTTCATCACCTGCCCGTCGTATCATCTTCCGTAAATCTTCTCTCCATTCTGTCGTTGTGTAGTTTTTAGTTATTTCTATTTGGAAGAGATCAAAATCTGCCATAAAAGCTGCCAGCCTAGCAGCACTCTGTCTACCACTACCACCAATACCTGAATAAAAAGTAATTATATATAAATTCTCAGGCATTCTGTTTTTATTAATGTGCTTATGTTCCTCTTAGCAGCAATTCCCAAATAGGACAACAATTTATTGATATATTATGTTTATATTTTTATATTACATATGGCATAAGTTCCTATTAATCTCATTGGCTAATACGCTCACGCGATTTTAAGAATATTCAGTATATTTCAGTGTTGTTTTTAATTTTAGGTATATTGACGCCATGTTTCTATTTTTAAGTATATTGACGCTATGTTTCTATTTTTAGTTTTATTGACGTAAAATGTCTGGTTGGACTTTCAGACTATAGTTTTTCACTAAGAAAGGCCTTATGAAAAAATGTTTTAATAGATATTGGAAAACGCTTTACACATTAATAGGAGTTTCCGCCGGGGAAATAAAAGGGGATATTAAAATCAATGAAAAATATATTTAACAGTTGTCACATGTCCTTTTATTGCACACTTCACGTAAACACGCTAATAAAAAGGCTTACTTGTTTGTTTTTTACTTGCAATTATAAGAGAAATGTCGGCATTTATTTATCCGTTGAACACATATGTAACCCATTCTAGATGATGGCAGATCCACACCCGCTTTCAAATAATGGTTCTATTTCTAATTAAATTCCGATGTATTGAAAAAAAATTCCTTCACAAAAATGTAATGAGATACCATAAAAATACATATGTAATATAAAAATGATGGACTTTTTACTCTGTCAATATGTTAAATTATGGACCTGTTAGGAATATATTGACCTCAGACTTCGTCCTTGGTCAATATAAACCTCACAGGTCCATATACAACATATAGACTTCGTAAAAAGTCCATAATTGATAAATATCTTATGCAAATGGTCTTCTATGTTATTTGTATGTTAACCAACACAGTTAAAGAAAAGCTGAAATAATTTAGGAATCTTTTTTAAGGAAAGTTCAAAATATCAAAAACCTCCACTAAATAGTAAACATTAGTACTTTAATCATGCTTGAATCAAGAGAATAGATTCTAAGCTATAGGTAGTATTTATTTTGATTACACAGATGTTACTAGTCCTCACCAATATTTCAATTGTTTCGACCTAGAAATGAGTAATGACTGTATAAGATTAAGAACAACAAATAAGAGGCTCTCAATATCCTGGATCACTCACCTGGACCATGGCTAACATAGAGATATGAAAATCATTCTAATAGGGTTCAACGGCAAACAATGTAAATGCCCTTGGATTCAGACAATTTTGAAAGGACCAACTATAGAATGTTACACTCAAGTTTTGTTCAAGCTGGATTCTAGGTTTCAGAGAATGGGGTTCAATGTTGAACTATATTCCTTCTGCCAGCTATCTTGGTTGATGTACAGACCTACATGATACCTTTTTATAGAAGGGATCATCTAAAGATCATTGCAGCTAGGTTTGGTTCTAATTGGACTAGTAGTTTGAGAATAACATCTTTGAAGATGTTTTCCATCTGGCCTAATGTAAAACTATATTCCCTGCTTGCCAGCATCTTGGATGAGGTAAGGACTTGCTGGATATCATTTTTGGAAGGGACCGTCTAAGGACCATTGTGAATAAGTTAGGTTGTAATTGAACAAGTAGTTTCTGGGAGGAGGACTTTGGAAGTGTTTTCCCAAAGGGTCCAATGTTAAACTATGGTAGCATATGGTTGCCATCTGGGATGGAGCGCAGCCTTGTAAGATACAATTTTTAAAAAGAACTACCCAAGCACTTATGTGACCAAGTTTGGTTCCAATTGGCCAAGTGGTATCAGATGAGAAGATCTTTGAAAATGAAAGTCTACGGATGAAGGACAACAGTCCATTTACGTCAAACGCCATGTGATTGCAAAATGCAAGGTGAGCTAAAAAAAGTTTTGTTCCATGACACTGGATTAATTGAAAATTTGTTTTACGTAGACTCATTTCATATCCCTTCACCTAATATCTATCTTGTGTGATATTGTATATGTAAATTTCTCTTGCCTATAAGTATATATTACATACAATGAGGGTCGTACAGAGGAGTACTGTGAACTGGAGTACGAGAAATAAAATGTCACAACACGAGGAACGAAAAATTAGGGATTGGCTTGCACGATGCCCTTTTTTCGGTTTGCACAAAACATGGTAAATAACAACCCTCCAACATGGCAACACGTGAAATAAAAAACGGCAAACATGCTGCACAAAGTTAACCCTGTGCCACCCCCTAAAATGTTACCATATCATTGTAATGAAAACATTATTAAATGTACCTGGTAATATGTTTGTTATACATACCCACTAATAATGAGTGACCATTGGGTTGTTTCAGTACTCTACTGATCCTGGATATATGTTCTATGGCAAATCTGAACATAACTAGATCCATTGGAGCTTTACTTATAAGTCATACATACCCACTAATAATGAGTGACCATTGGGTTGTTTGAGTACTCTACTGATCCTAGATATATGTTCTATGGCAAATCTGAACATGACTAAATCCATTGGAGCTTTACTCATCTCATAATTATAATCTTCTAATGATCTTTCTATTGTCTACAATTATATACATGGACTCTAGATAACTTTATTATATTAAAGGCCTTGAAAATTTCATTTTTTTTTCTTAAAATGGTTTCATTTGCTATGTAATATCAATATGTTGTTCAAACCAAAATATTGTTCTTTGAAACATGTCTGTGCTTAACTCTGTCTTTGAAGTACATGATACTCCATTCTTGGGTTTAACTGTACACATCAATTTTGTGATCTTTAGGCTATCCTCAAACTTAATTATGGACACTATATGTAAAAGAAGATAATATGTAACAGCTGACGTGTTTTAATCTTTCAGCATATGGTTTTTCTGTTTAATACTTTAGTTACTTTTTTAAACCATTTATTTTTGGAGCCAAAGATTACACATGCAACATATATCAATTCCTATCTTAAACTAATGTCAGACATCAGAATACAAATCAACAGAAAAAAACTGCAATATACAGACATGAAATACATGTAATATAAAATTTTACCTCTGTAAGTTCTTTCAGATCCATTATTTCGTCATACAACTTTTCTTCCTTTCCTTTTGACAGAAAGTCACCAAAAATCAAACTTCTTAAATCGTCATCTGTCACCTGATCCCCTTTCTCTTTTACAAGATGGCTGAATAAGTTGGTAAACTTTTCTTTACATTGAGTTTCCACACATGACTAAAATGTAAAACAATACCTAATTTAATTTTATTATAGATGTAGGAATTTTTTTCAGTTATTTTATAGATTAGATTATGATATTGAATCTCCTATGAAAATATTAACATTTTCAATAAGAATTTAAGAATGCTGCATTTTCCGCAAAATCTGTCCCTTTGTTATCTACTGTAATTTTAGAATCTAGGAAATTTCTATCCCTCAAAATAAACACTTCTGCAGTCTATCTCTCTTATTCTTAAAACTGAGAGGATGTCAATAAATAATTAATATATATATTTACTGGTGAAATTCATATTACCAGGATGACTCATATCAATGAAATGGATAAAACTACAAAATTGCTAAACTGTCAACTAAGTGAAACCTGTCAAAATCAAATTCCTTTTGGTTTGACAGGTTTGTTCACTTTAGACAGGTTTCTATTTACACAGTTTCAGAATATTGATATAAGGGATATTACAACATGTTTGATTCAAGCAGGACTTCAGATAAGTCAGGGTTGTATTATACAGAACATCAATTTAGTCAGGGTTTAGCTAAGACATATTTTCAGTTTAGCCTAGGTTTAGTTTAGATAAAGTTTCAGTTAAGCCAGGTTCACCTTAGGCATTTTTTTTCAGTTGAATAAGGGTTGTTTTTAGACAGATTTTCAGTTGAATCAGGGTTGTGTTTAGACAGATTTTCAGTTGAATCAGGGTTGTGTTTAGACAGATTTTCAGTTGAATCAGGGTTGAGTTTAGACAGATTTTCAGTTGAATCAGGGTTGTGTTTAGACAGATTTCATGTTGAATCAGGATTGTGTTTAGACAGATTTTCAGTTAAATCAGGGTTGCGTTTAGACAGAATTTCATTTGAATCAGGGTTGCGTTTTAGACAGAATTTCAGCTGAATCAGGGTTGCGTTTAGACAGAATTTCAGTTAAATCAGGGTTGAGTTTAGACAGAATTTCAGATAATCAGGGTTGTCTTTAGACAGATTTTCAGTTTAATCAGGGTTTTGTTAAAGACATATTTCCATGAAGTTGAGTATAGTTTAGACAGGTTTTCACTGTTCTTCATAAGTGAACAACCTCAAATTAGTTGTAATTCCAGCATCACTTACATATATAACCGATGAAATTCTATTACCTTGAGTACCATAGTCTATCA
>MJUU01012367.1:0-31655 GCA_002080025.1 Modiolus philippinarum | reverse complement strand
CTGCAGTCCAGAAAATTTAAAAGACCATTTAATCAATTGTCCCAATTTAGATTTTATCAGATTATGCGGAAGTGTTGTATAAAGTGTAGAAAAATCATAACTGTCGATAGATGAAACTGGTTTTTGTATTGATTGCAATTTATCTAAAACTTCAATAGAGTTTTTTACACTCCAAAAGTAATTGACACCAGAGTTTTGATAAGTTTTTTCACAATATTTTATAATTAAGTCCTTTATACAAGAAAGTGCACTGGTTAAATGGATGGACAAGTTAGTAGTAGAACAATTACTCGATGCCGAAATAAAACGATGCTTGTACGGGTTTTTGTGAAGCTTAGGAATCCAGTACATAGTAGGCAAGGTGTTATCTTTAGGTGGAACTTTGAGCATTTCTGTGTCCTTGTAATGTTGTTTGGTGAGAGTTTGTTCATCACAATTGGTGCGTTTGAAAGTATTAGACTTGTCCAATTCGTTTTGTTGGACATCGATGTAGTAATTCTTTCAAATGATTGAAACGTTGTTAGAAGCTTTGTCAACTGGTACAAACACATATTTTTTGCCAAGATCTCTCAATTTAGACTTTATTCTATTAACAGACAGCTTAGGATGTGGCTCAACATAATTATCTTTATAAAAATTAATTCTGTTGCTGACTTTGGTAATAATTTTATCTTTGAACAAATTCAGTGCGTGTTTGTCAAGCCTACTTACATATGAAACTTGAATTGAAATACTTCTAAATTTCGTATAACAACATTGACAACTGACGTCTGAAAACAAAACTTTACGACAAGCGTTTCGACTTTCCGTTTTTGAGCAGTAATGTTCCCACATCTCCGGCATATGGCGTGTACATTTCACAACTCATTCGCTATTGCCATGCCTGTAGTTTTTACAGCGATTTTGTCAACAGAGCAAAATTACTGTCTAAAAAAACTTGCACATCAAGGATATGTTCAGTCACTGTTACAATTGTCACTACAGAAGTTTTACGGTCGTCACCACTATTTGATAGACCGTTACAATGTTTCTATTTCACAAATGAGAACAGATATCTTTGGGTAGATCCAGAGTTTGTTACCAGACTGACTAACACCGACTGTGACAAAATCGGACTTTAAACTGGCAGTGTGACGGTCGCTTCGCGCGGAGCAGATCATGCTTACCCTTCCAAAACACCTGAAGTTTTTTGTGTTGTCGTGTATCTCACACTGTCATTCTTTAGGTTTGTCTTCGTTGATGATGTCTGTGGTACCGATTTGTCCTTGTAATTGTCCGTATACTAAATAGATTAACAAAAGATTATCAAACTTTTACCTTGGTACTGTTTGGGGGTCAGAGAAGTTACACGTACAATGGATTTGAATTGGGTTTGTCTAAGGGTAAAAAAATGACATTAACCAATCAGCCACAGAACAGATGTTTCAACACCATATTCTACCTGGCTGTGTGACGGGTACCATGCATGGAGCAGATCATGCGTACCCTTCCGGAGCACCTTATGATACCTCATTTTTTATAGGGGTTCACACTGCTAGTGGTTTAGTTATGTGGCGTTCATTTTTGTTTATATGTTTATATGTTTTGTCTCAGTCATACTGTCTCATTTCGTGTTGGATGTGAATTGCCTTGATTTTAGAATCCCCCTTTCCTCGTTCTTACTTCATCAATTATGAGAAAGGAACATGATATTGTGCAATGCCAAATACTGCAAATAGGAAAAATTGTTTTAATTTAGTTACGGTGATAAGGAGAAATTGTTTTAATTTAGTTACGGTGGAAAGCATTGAGAGTTGATCAATATTTAGAATACTCAACAAGTGGGGTGAATCAGATCAGGATTTTTTAAACTGGAAAGATTTGTTACAATATCGATCTTCAACTGAATTTAACATTTTAACAGTGAAATAAAAAACATTTGACTTTTCTACAATCTTTACTGCTCTCCTGCATGAAAACTTACACCAGTCTTTCTAAACTAAAACGGGGAAATTCATTAGTTTTGTTATGTAAAGAAAAGTCATATTTTGTGAAACATCATACTGATTCCAACAAAAAGTTTAAAAAGGAGAATATCGTGACAATGCTTGAATCTTAATTGTTAACATATTTGTCGAATTTAGAGGGCAAGTAGACATCAGGGATACTCATGGGGACTTATTGTGCACCTTTTTTATACTTACCCTTTCGGGACAATTGGTGTCATACAATCCTAGTAGCTATTACACGAGCTTGGATGACGATAACATACACTACACAACACCATTTGACAGTTTACGAAGCTACCTATGAGCAGACACTACGGAAGATATACCAAAGACTGGAGCTTACCTGGGAGACCGATCTTAAACGCCAACTCTCGAACGGCAAAGAAAGAAACGAAAAAAAAAAAAAAAAAAAAAAAACAAAACAAAAAAAATACACTTGTTGCAGGAGTGAACAGTCCGCAATTGCCGACTGGTAAGCCTGACATTAAAAACCATCTAGTTCAAATTCACCTCATGCAATTCCATTTTACAAGAGTTCACACTGTAAGTGCATTACTTTGGAATGTAGCATTTAAATTTCCGACCGGTCCATTATATTTGTTGACCTTAGATGTGAATTTACTTATTTTTGTAATGTTGACTTTCATGTAAGTAAGTTATTTGAGATGGAACTACATAAACTTGCACCAGTCCCCAAGATTCTATCAAACAATCGTGGAAGCGTATTTACGTCGATCAAACAAGGATTAATTATGATCTTGATACAATCTGACCTTGTTCATTATTTATATCATACCGGACCAACACATGCATGCATTTACTCTCATTTTTCAAAAACTTCCGAGCAGTCAACTCAGGACTGGTTTTCCAGTGTCTTAATTCAAGTTGTACTGATAAGATGTAATACATTGAAATGGGTCTGTTAAAGCATTAAAATCCAAAGTACAGTTTATTAGTGTCACTAAAATTCGCCTTGACTGCACAAATTCCAAAATTACAAAAACAGGAAAACAGTAAACACCTACAATGGCCGGGAACTACAATCACATGCAACAATTTACAAGCGAACTCCACTAGAAAAACAATAATAAAAACAAGAGACAAACTTAAATAACGATAGGAACTCGGGATAGCCGGACTTGGTACCGGCACTAGCAAAAGCCAGTGGTAGGGTTAAACCTGTTTATCAGTACCCAAACCTCCCCTTTCTCTATCCCGTTTCCCTATAGTATAATAAACATGCGAAGAAAACCCAATACAGGTAGGCTACTAACTAAATTACCACTGTCGTGGAAAAGAAAAGCACGTGACAAAACGTAATTTAGAAAGATATATTTCCCCTCACCCTATCCTAATGATGTTGAGTAGATAGGTATTTTTAATTTTGACATAAAAGCTGTTACAATTATAGCAAAAATAATGTTTGCACTGAGAAGTCAATAAAATTTTTCGGGTAGGGCCATTTTTTCATGTCGTAAGGCGAAGCAAACAATATTCTAATTTTGGTCAAAGTATTCCTTGATCATACTATATTTACCTATAATATTGAATGGTTGAACTATGGTAACGACAATCAAGTCAGCAGCTGCCAAGTTTACAATGAAGACATTTCCACTCGTTCGCAACTTCTTGTAAGCAACGACACCACCAATAATCTACAAGCAAGAAATGAATAACTTAAATAATTGATTTTTTTATTAAATTTATACGTGCGTCTGATAACTATTTGTTTGACATATCTTTTGATCTACACGTTTCTTCACGTTTCCGCAGATATTGCAAACCATGCATGGGTCCGTTTTAAATGAACTGCAGTGTGACATCAGAAAATAAACACACAAATTGAATTAAGTACTGACTGAGTACCCATTCTCGCAAGTTGCCATCTTTACAAAAAGTCTTTAGATTTTTCAGCGAAAATTTTGGTTCCTGTAAAGTCAAATACCCGTTGCTCTCAAACCTCAAATAACATTTTAACTATCATTGTAGAACAAACGCTTTGTTTGGCGAGATATGTTTCCTGGCCAGACTGGGTAATTCGCCAGTATCCTCTACATTGTTCTCCAGTTTGTCCACAATGAACGCACCATTTTATCATAATCAAATTAAAATAATGGGTCTTGTAAGGGGAGGGGGGGTCCCAATATCCCGTATTCATGTAAGCCTGGACTAAAATATCCCTTTGAAAGTTGAACATATCCAAATAATTATTTGAATATCTCATATCCCATGGCCAAAATAGCCCATATCTCTGTCTTTTTTTTTTCGAAAATATCCAACATCCCAAGGTAAAACTTGTAAATATCCCATATGCCAACATGACCTAATAATCGCAAATAATAATAACAGTAAATAAATAATTAATAACTTGATATGTAGAAGAAGAGCGGTCAAAATATTTTATAATAAACCGTTTGTCTCGCAAGAAGATGTTGCACAATCAAAGCAAAACTGTATTCACATAAAGTTTATGAAGATTATGACGTGGAGAAATTGGAATTAGTTGAAAAAAGAAGCAGACATTTTATTTTTCGGAGTGATTAGGTTTTTGAATTCCGAGAAATGGGAGAAAGGGGTTTATAATTTAAATACGTCGAGTCTTACCAAAATGTTGCCAATTATTCCAAAACATATACCGATACATATTATAACCAAAAATATAACCGATATTGCGAGGTCCTCTTCGAGAAAGTTCTTGTATAGAATTTCGTGTCCTTCGGTCGAATTCAAATCGTACTTCTTTTGGTGCCGCCTTAAAATGACTTCAAAAATACTTTCGAGTTCCATTTTATCTGATGCTTGGTCGGAATGGTATTTAATTTCATTTAAGCATCTTCAAGGATAAACATGTTAAATTTTGAGACTTCTATTTATTTCGCCACTTTCCTATGTTAGTTTTTACAATGTATCAAATCGAAGTAAAAGGATGTTATTAACTGGTCACGTGGTATATTATCTATATCAATTAATTCATTAATAAACAACATTCTAAAATAAACTTCTTGTGCTGATTTCCGTTGTGTAATATTTCTAAGCATTTACAAACATGTTCTACCACGTAAATATTTAGCAAACATCCTCACAGAAACCGACACCACATCGAAATGAATATTCTCCTCAACGACATTTGAATGAAATATATTTTTTACGTTGTGCATTACGAAAAATTATCTGAAATAATGATACTAAAGGAATCAAAAAGGTATAGTTCAACTAAGAGTCACAAATCATAAAGTTCCCATTCTATTCGAGACTTATTCGTACCGCATAACGACATTTACTGTTTTTATGCTATTTAGGTACTTTTAAATCGGAAGCCGAAGGCGAAAGGTTCTTAAATCACCCGAGAAACGTCACGTGAGCGACAAGGTTATTAAGTATCTAAAGAGCTGCATGTTTCCGATCAAATATAGTCCGTAAATTTCTTTCAAAATCCGTTTTTGTATGTCGAAAAGTGACGGTGTTGCTGTATAAAAGTGATAAAAAGTACACATACACTATAAATATTTACAGTATTTACGTCCCTTTCTCTATCAAGAACTAATTCAATGCACCTATCGCGTAGTTATTTGTCAAAGGAGAAAATGACATTTTTTTACCTGTGTCATGTGTATTGCCTATTTATAGCAATAGATTCGATATACATACGAAATTACACCTTGCGATTATTTTCACGTATTACGGAATAACTCAGATATATAAATTGTACTTTCTGTTGGTGTTTATTGAACCAGTTCTCGAATAAGTGGAGGTACTTATTCAGCTCGATTGGCTTTTTAGCACATAGTTGGAACTGGTCACACATACAAAAATCACCCCTTCTGATTACTTTCATGTAATAACGGAACTGCCTGGGAACTTTTATTAACTAATGATAAATTGTACTTTCTGTTCCCGATGATTAAATAGTACTCAAAGGCCAACAAAACATAAATTCGTTATTTTCTATTCAGCAGTTCTTTGGATGTCGGTTTAGATTTTCAAGGCTTTCGAGTTTCAGCTCCATCGGAGCTTTCATTGTATTTTGAAACCATTGGGCCAATGCCAGTGCTAATGGACCAAAGGTCCTCGATGGTATTCACAAGCCCAATGGTCAGACTTATTTGACATGAAAAATTTACCTCGCGTATTACAAAATTACAGAAATTTGCAATATTTATAAAATTCTAATCCCTCCAAAATATCGAGGCTTCATTCCGTAATATCGAGGCTTCATTCCGTGTATGACACTTGGTGGATGTCCTTGGTACTGGATTGGCCCCTATTCTGATATTTTTTTGTAACGAGTACTTTTTTACTACTTTTTGATAACGGCTTTCCATATTATTTGACTGCTGATGAGAGGTCACTCCTTGAAACATGTGTACAACATACCAAAACTAGGAGTGATCATTATATTTCACAAACATTAAAAAATATTAAAAAATACTTCGTCGACGATCAATAATAAAAGCGTTGTTCAATTGCTTTTTAATACCATGCATTTGTAGAAACTTTGTCTCATGTGCATGTACTCCATATCCCTTCAATGATTTTTAAAACTTTAAGGTAGTAGACCTAGGTTAAGGGAGATAACTCTTTAAATCAGTAAGGCGTTTGAAATAGTTAGTTTCATCAATGCTTTTTAAGCATTGACGTGAAAAAGAATAAAAAATCATCTATGTTACTCAGAGGCTTAGAATCTGTTTATGAAAATGATTTCAACAAACTCACCTATGATTTTAAAGAGTTATGTCCCTTAACCTAGGTCTACTACCTTAAATGACACATTTAAAAGAGTATTAAACATATCAGCTAAATGTTTTACATTAATCCTAGTCTGATGTACATCATGTAACACCCTCTTTCATATAACTATTTAACATTCTTACGACATTTTTAACATATATAACAACAAAATATTTCAAAATAGATTTTTTAATATCCTTTTACAAATAAGTTTATATCCTGTTTTGTTATTAGGATATTGTATGGAACGCCACAAGTGTCATATAACGTTGTCATTTGTCAAACCGTAATTGTAGAAAAATCTGACAAGCTTTAATGCGTTAGAAAAATTTCGAAGGATCATATTTGATGAAGTAGGAACGACAATGATACGTAGATTAAAATACGAAATTTTCCTAATTCGAATATATAAGGCATGAAACTTAAATCTAGATATGTTCAGTGCAGTTCATTGTAGCCATATAAGTAACAGAAGATTATGATATTTACTTAATATTTGAAAATTAAACTTTGGTGTCAAAATTATGAAAGTATATTTTCATGCCATGGTAACATAATATAAACTTAATGTTGATATTTTGTCCAAATGGGTTTAATTGTTGTAATTGTACATTTGCTCTTTTTGTGACCAAGTGTTCTTCTTGTTGGTACATGTTCTGAATATCAATTGTTAACAAATGACTTAACAGATAACAGTTCAAAGAATCGAACAAACAGTGCTGACCATTGTACCATAAATTTCTCAAAATGGCGTATAGTAACTGTGATGAAGTTAAAACATTAAAACCCATGGTGTTGTTCACCGATAAATTGAAACTGACTGTTTGAAAAAAGGGCTTGGGTTTAGGTTTAGAGGAAGTAGACTTCCAAACAAATAAGGAGTACATCAGGTGTAAACATACTCTTTCTTATTTGTGAGAGTATACGAGAAGAATGATTATAAGTTGTCACAAGGGATGATATATGCCGTAGTAGGTAAACTCTTTAATTGCCAGCCCTTTGTTGAATTTGTCATCTGAAGAGTATTTTTGTCATCAGACTTAGTTATCATACTTTATGAAGAAGATTTCTGGATCATAGTTCATCAAGGGTCAAAGTAAAAGTATGTCAGCGAACTGAGCAATACTTGTTTGGCCATGGGGTACAATAATTTTGAAAGAGGACTTTCCACATTTTCTCCAGTTTAGCAAGTGTTTTCAGTTTTTTTTCAGGACCAAATGCAATATAGGGTCTCATTGGAGGTTATAACCTAAACATATCGTGCAAGTATTTTAATGAAAACCGTTCATTGACTACGCATTGGCCAAATTATAGGCCATTTATGTCAGATGGCATAAATGAGACATGTTGGAGAGCCATGTCGATTCAATAAGTCAAGTTGTTTGATAGAACAAGACCTTTAAATGTGTTATAGATATTTTACGAAAGGGTATGGAGTAAATGAACATGAGACCATAACACATATGTTAACTCCAACCCCAACAACAAGTTCATAGTTTTGCCCTGCAGAATACCTTTTAATGAAGGAGACTTTGCATTGGATATGATGCACGTACATCCTTGAATCTTTTCACACATTTAAAAAAAGGTTCAATGCTAGTGATAATATTGGCTTGTCAATGATGCTATAACCCACTGTTTTGAAGACGTTTACTTATACAAAAGGTATTTTGATCAAGATCGGTGTCATATGATCATGTAGTTTCAAAAAAGATCTTTTGAAACGTTTATGCCTGGGATGACGTATTAAAGTTACCATCAAAGGACGATTGTGACAACGTTTCTTTCGAATCTGACATAAACGGATACAACAGTAATAGCACAGCAACAAGATCAACACATGGTAAAAAAATCCCTTCTATTCAATAAACATTTTTCGACAGACCACAATTGAACACTAAGGGAACACATGGGTAACTAAGCAACCATATGCACATGAAAAATACTAAACTGACTTATTTTCAAATACTAAAACTATAACAGTGTGAGTACCAGTTAAACATCCAGATAAAACGAGGTGCTATGGAATAGTTACCAGATCCTGCGCTGCAAACGGGACCGTCATGCTCCTATACTCCATCTGGAACTTATTATGAGGTATGAGCACAGCTCATTGTTGAATGCCTCATGGTGACTACAAAATGAAGAACACCAATAAAGCGTTTTTCCATTGCTTGGTTTTACCATGTTTTTAGAGACTTTGTCTCAGGTGAAATTACTCCATGTCCCTTCCATTGTTAACAAGTTTTTTTGTTATTTTGAAACAGTACAGTGGAATCTGTATATTCCGACACACCATCATGGGATCATAAAAATGTGTCGGACTATGCCGGATGTCGGAATACCAAAATTCGAGAAATCATTAAATATCTATATCTAGGACCAGGAAATTAAATCGGATTTTACAGCATGTCAGGATACTCGGGTGTCGGATTAGTCAGGTTTCAGTATATTTTGAACTAATGTTTCTATTCATGTTTTATTTAAATGTTTTAAATCTTGAAATAAATTTTCTGTTTATCTTTTTTTAACATTCCCTCTGTTTATTTAATGTTATCATGAAATAGATTGTCTCTTTATCTATTGTTTTATACTTTCCATTTGTGTAATGTAATTTCAGATAGTTTGTCGTCTTTTCTTTTTTGACATTCCATCTGTCGTGTGATTTTGTTCTGTAATAGCTTATGCTCAGTGAATTCTTTTCGTCTTTTTTCCATTTTTTAGCTGATGTGGCAATAGCAATTGTAAATGTTTGCAAGCACTTGGCGTACGTAGTTAACTTTTCAATCAGAAATCTTTCTCATCACCACTGGATCAATTACTTGATACCACAATTGGTCCAATAGTCCTCATCAATGATTGTGGGGAACAAAGTTGACACAGGATACTATGCCAAATGAACTCAAAAGATCATCTATGAACCACTAAGCCATTTGGAACCACACTGAGTCACAATAGTCCTTGGGTGTTCCCTGTCTTATGTTCATGCCTCACCCAAGATGACCACAAGAAGAGAAAATAGTATAATACACGACCCTATGGAAAAAGCATTCAGTGATCTCCTCTGGAACCACTGAGGCTTTTGGTAGCAAACTGGTCACAATTCTCCCAAAGGTGGTACCCTTCAAAGTTTGTGTTATTTATGTTCCTTCCTCACCTAAGATGACAGCAAGCCGAAAACAAAGTTTACACAGAACCATTTGGGATTAATCATCTTAGAAACTACAACACCAATAGTAACAATACTAAATGTCTTGTTCCTTTAAAATTTGGATAATTTTTATACTTCGTCCAGGGGGACTTTTCGCAACAGACCATTTATATGATCGCCTCTGGGGTTATCAGAAGACCATGGTCAAGGTGAGTGATGCAGCCTCTTGAGAGCATGTTGTTTATTTGATGTATTTTGTACTAGTTTGTCTCTTCATCTTCCCTCTGCTTGTGCGATGCTATCTTGAAATGCAATTTCTTTTTATCTTTATTTTTTTCAATATTCAATTAAGTCGTTTGATGTTATTTAGTAGTATTTTTATATTCCTCTTTTTATTTGCTATGTTCCACTAGTTTGTCTTCTTTTGTGGTCCAAACTTTGTATTTTATAAGGTTTGTTAATGTAGGTTATCCTGAAACAAGAGCAATGGTGTTTGAATTTTCGTATTGCCATCTTTTTTATTTTTGCCTTTTTGTTTAGTTTTTGATATTGACATGGTTCGGATTTTTTAATGGTTCAGATTTTCTTTTCTAGATTTTCCTGTTTTCCCCTTTTGCATCCAATGTTTGTTTGCCTTGGTATTGTACTGGTTTGTTCTCTTTCATTCCCTGTGTATAAATATGTAATACATTTTATGAAGTTCTATCTTATTATAAAGAAAGCGAACATGTGAAAAGGGTACAAAGTTAACATCAAATAGCGGAACAAAGCTGCCTTGAACTAACGACAATTTAGTCAGAGAGTGACATATTTCTCTTGTTTCACGAAGTTCGTTTATTCTGCAAGAAGTAACATGTCTCGATTATTTCCGTGTGTTAAGTTAGTCCTATACTAACTACATGTAGCATATCAAAAGTTTCTTTTGATGATAAAATTAAAAATATATATTAAAATACAAAAATATCAAAGTTGCAAAAATGAACAGTAAATTTAGTTATGCTGTACACGTGTTTCAAGGAGTAAACTCTCATAAGCAGCATTAAAATCAAATAATATGGAAAGCCATAATCAAAAAATTGCAAACAAAGAAGTACTCATTACCAAAACTTATAATTTAGTCAGGGAGGATAAAAAAATCGATGTTTCTCATAAGGCAATGACCAAAACTGCATTCTGTAGGGATAAAAAAGAACAAACATAATTGTATCAGATTTCTAGGAATATATTTATTTTGAAGAATGCAAACTTAACATATTGGGAAAATCAACAATACCAAACAACATATGACTAGGGACAGGCACAAGTAAGTTGTAGAATGGTGTAAGATATCTACGAAAATATGAAAATACATGATGACAAATGGAACTAACCTTAGACATGATTTATGGAATGGTTTGATATAATTTACAACTAAAAAATGATTTAAAATTATATAGGGTCATTGCATGAATATTGGGGATATTGTCAAGTATGGAATTTTGTATTCGACGAGCTTACGAGTGCAGTATATATTCTACGATAGATAATATTTCTCAATATTCATGCAATAACATTTTATTGTGTAGCAAGCAAAAATGTCTTCAAAGATTGGGATTTCTGTTGTCGATGATGTTATGAAAATTAAGTCATCTTGCATTGGTGCAATATGGTAATTTATTGCACGCTTACTTTTGATTGCGTTCTAATATATATTACAGTAGAGTTCGTTTATAACGAATTCCAGGGACTCCCGATTTTATTTCGTTATAAGCATCGTTCGTTATAGGAGAAACCATGTAGAATTACCAACTTCCGAAAAAATGTCTTCTAAATATTTTTGTGTAAATGTCAGTGTAAAATATGATTTATGTTTAAAGTTTCAAAAGTAAAGTTTGAAAGTGTCAGCTGCACTTTACCATTAAAATACGCAATTGTTTGCGTAAAACAGATGACAGATAAACGATTTGTTTGTAAAGCAATCTTTTTTTGCTATATTAAGTAAATTTTGAGTAATTCAAATACAGTTTGGGTTTAAATTCACTTCGTTATAAGTAATATATATAGCACCGCTTTTACGAATTAAAATATTTATCGCACGAAAACGCGTTAGCGTTTGAGTGCAATAAATATTTTAATGAGTAAGGCGGTGCTATATATGATTTGTAATATGACCAATGAAAAACGTTTTACCGACAGTGCTGATTATTTTTTACATGAATGACAGCTAGGTAGTAACAACGTGCAATTGGCACGTGATTTAAGACGTGTACACTTTCCAAGGATAGATTGATCAGTATTGATGGATCGGTATTATAAGTTAAGCAGTGTTTTATTTTATTCCAATTACACGTACACGTATATATTTCCACGATTTCGCTATTTTTTATTTTGTAATAGTTTCGGAAATGGTAGGAGCTGAAAAAAAAAGAATTTGAAGAAATATACTTTCGCTTTGATAGGTCCAGAGGCCGGGTGCAGAGATAGTATCCTCCTTTTTGAAAAAAAAAACTTGAAAATTTCATGCATTATTTAGCCAAAAAANAAAAAAAAAAAAAAAAAAAAAAAAAAAAAACAAGATAGAAATTGACAAAATTCACTGGCACAGCTTTTTCTAGAATTCCGTTGAAATCCCCTCCCACCCCACCTGGTTATGAAGGATAGATCGGACGATGTTTTTGCACCAGTTAGATAAAAGGTGTCTTTTATGTAGTGTTTCCAACAGGAAAGAATATGGATCCAAAAAGTGTACTAGAAAGATTTGAACTAGCCATTAATTGAGTGAATACTAAAAGTATTGAAATAAATAAACTACAATATTCCAATTTGTATGGCATTGGCGTCGATTTAAAACTGTACATTTACCGGATTGTGTGTATGTGTGTTGAAAAAAAGGGGGGGGGGTTAATTTTTCGTATTAATTGAAGTGTATCAAGGCGCAGTCGTTTGCTATCAGAATTGCTTGTTACAATAGTGGTTTATTGACATGATTTCTGTTGTTGTTTTTTTCAAAGTCACTTCCCGTTAAATGTAACTCGTGAAAAAGGGCGGAGCTTCAACTGTGCATTAACTAAATTTGCATAATATTAATGCACTGTGGGTAGCTCCTCCCACTCGCGTAAGATTCAATGTGTTTTGTGGAGCGAGATTTTGATATAGTGCAATATCATGAAAGGCCGTCAGATAATGCACTGTTTAAGCATTGCCCTCCATTTTATTAGTATTAAACCACGCTAAGATCAAAGGAATCATATTACAAGCTTGATTTCGTTATGAAAAGTTCGTAATAAGCCTTCAAAAATACGTTGTTTTAATATTGTTGGGACCGCGGATGCTAATTTACTTCGTTATAAGCCTGATTTCGTTATAAAAAATCGTCATAAACGAACTCTACTGTATTATCTTGCCTTACAATTAAAAAATATGTTTCATGAACAAGAAAATAAAATAGGACTGCCTGAAAAATGATTGGAACCCTCTAATCAAGACATGTTTTTTTGCAAAAATTTATACATATTGGTTATAGATGTATTAGCATAAATAACAATTACTAGCAATATATAACAAAAAACATTAACATGTAACAAAATGCATAAAATGTGAGTAATATATGTAGATAAATTGCACAAAGAAATGCATTATGTATGAATAGAATATATGTCATTCTTTTGTATTAGAAAAAAAATAAAAATAACTTATTAGTGTGAAATATTTTTTTCGAAGCTTCATGTACAATTTTGGAATATTAAGATTATGATAGTCTAATTACTGTTTTCGATTAAGGTTAAGAAAGATATTCCCTTTTGAAAGTATTAGTCTTTTTGAAAAATGAAAGTTTTTGGTTGCTGTATTCTTCCAGTATTATTTTCACGTCTTCCCGGATTTGACTACCGACTTTTACATTTTCCCGGATTGAATCACCCACAGTGTGACGGGTGCTGTTAACAGAGCAGGACATGCTTACCCTTCCGGAGCACCTGATGTCACTCTCAGTTTCACTGGAGTTCACACTGTGAGTGCCTTTGTTCTGAATGTTGTGGTTTCTGGTTCTGTGCTTTGTGTCTGTCTGGCGTCATTGTTTTTGTGTCTAACGTCATTGTTTTCTGTGTTCTCGTTTTAGCCCTGTCTTTGGACTTCGATTTTTGTGAATTTCACCCCTTTGTTCCTTCGGTATTCTACTGCCGTTGTTTTATTCAATCACCAAAATAGAAACAACATGCAATCATCATTAAAGGCTGAGCAATTCAATTAAATTTGTGACATATGCTTTATTTATTTACAACTAAAAATGTAAGATGTGAATATTTCATTGACAAGAAAATTATATCAGACTGCATGAAATACAATTGTAGTCTTTTAAACAAGACATGTATTTTTGTAAAACACTTATGCATATGTTGAATAGATTTATTAGCAAAAATAACAATTACTTGCAATATATAACAGGAAAAACATTAACATGTAACAAAATGCATAAAAAGTGAGTAATGTATATAGAAATATTGCACAAATAACTGCATCATGCATAAATGGAATATATTATTATTTCATTTTTTGAAATATTTTATATATTATATATATTCAATAGCCCAATAGTCAGACTTGTCCAACATGAAAAATTTACCTTGCGTTTTCTAGAAATTTACTGTTTTCATCAAAATTAAAACCCTTTGAAAATACTAAGGTTTCATTCCTTGTATGGCACTCGGTAGATGTCCTTGGTACTAGATTTGGCCTCCTATTTCGACATTTTTTGGTAATGAGTACTTCTTTTTTGACACCTTTTGGATTATAGCTTTCCAGATTTTTCGATTTTAATGCTGCTGATGAGAGGTTACTCCTTGAAACACGTGTACAGCATAACGAAATTTATTGTTTTTCTGCAACTTCGGTATTTTTGTATTTTATTATTACATTTTTGTGAATTTTTTTTTTTTATTCTTCACATACAATTTTGATATTAGATTGTGGTTGTTTAGTTACTGTTTCCGACCACGGTTAAGAAAGTTATTCAATTTTGAAAATATTTTTTTAGTCTTTTTTGAAAAATTCTTTGTTTGCTGTATTGTTCAAGTATCGTTTTCATTACAGGTATATTCAAATCACTCAAATACAAACAACAAGCTTACAGTCATTTCGGTTGAATTATTCAATTGAATTTGTAACATATATTTTCATCAAAAGAGTATGATTTATAATAATTGTGAGTGCTTTCTATAAATGTTTTAGTCTTTCATACAGAGAAAACGCAACCCTTTCTTAGATATGAAAAAGAAAGGAAATGGGGTAAATGTCAAGGAGACAACATCCCATATCCAGGTCAAAACGACCCAAAAACAAAGCATCTAGGGGGTCACCATACGGTCTTCAACACAGTGAGGAACCTCACACCATCTAGCAAGCCCTAAATGGCCCCAAAAAGGTAGAAAAGTGAATAAATCAATGGAAACAAACCATGATGAACAGTTGGTGAAGTTTTATTTGATTTTTCATACAGAGGTAACGCAATGCTTTCGTAGATTAACAATTTTATTTGACAACCCCCAACTAAGATGTGTTATGCATTAAGAACGTCTCAGAAGATGTATAAATTGAAATACATTAAGAAATTACCCTTCTCTTTTGATTAAACGTCTTTTTTGAAAACAAAATGCCAAAATGTTCACCTTCATTTGAACTCAACATTCTAACAACTCAACTCAGGTTTGGAATAAGAAATCAGACATTTGAACAGTTTACAATAACAAAAATGAATGATCTAATTGAGCACAAATAACAATTAATAGATTAAATTTGATATATGATAGACCAGTAACTACATTTACAAATATATTATTAGATTGCTAGAAATAAGTTCATATTGATTCTATAAAAAAAAACAACAGGTGAGGGGCGGACTGGGGGTGTCTTTCTTCTTTTTCTCGTCTATCCCTTGCCCCTTTCTCTCGCTCCTCTTTCCTTTCTCACCCGTTCTTCTTTCTCTAGGTATCTCTTTTGCCTGCACCCCCTCATCAATGGAAAATCTTTTTGTATTGCGCCATTTTACGGCTATCCACTACTATCTTTGTTTCAGACAATAAACTGTGCAATTGACGCGGTCAGTCCTTTTCCTTTAACAAAATATATTCATTTAACTAGCACGTCATGTGACACAATTAATTTAAAATTAAACTGCAATTCGAAAATGTTCTCGGTATGAAAATTATTACGTAAATATTCGTTTCGCAAAAAAAAAAAAAAAAAAAATCCGATTACGAATACAATTTAATACAATTTAATATATACCTTGAAGTTTAAAATAAATCAACAAGATTCGCAAGACTTATATCTAAACAATATGGATTTAGTATCATCACACATTTTATATTTGTATTGGGCTTAGAGACATCGAAATTCATATTACACTAACTTTGTTTTATGAATCAAGATGTGAAGAGAACAAATGATTCTTTTCTCTTGATCGAACAAGTTAAGTAGAAAACCGATAACCGACATAGAGTCTGCTGGTGATATTTTACACAATTTTGGTTATTAAAAAAATTATACATGTATACAATATGTCCAATTTTGATTTCATAGAGTTCAGAATCAATTCCAAAATGGCGATTGTAAACATGAAGTAAAATTTTCAANATCATAATTTTTGTTTTGACAGCATACACTTACAGTTGCGTATCCAGACTTTCTGCTAAGGGGGGGGGGGGTCAAAATTCTTCCATAAAGGGGGGGGCAGAATCCAATTTAAAAAAAAACCTGGGAATTTTAAATATTAAATATTTTTCGGGCACACCTTAATCCGCCACTGATGTACCATAAAACAGCAGCACACAATTCCCCATCAACCCTATATCAGAAAATATTATCCTGGGAATCTCAAAAGCTCATGCTGGAGACTAGAATTTTTCATTATTCTTCTTCGGCATGCTTTGTTCAGATGACGAAAAATCTGTTTCCTGACTGTCAGTCATGCTTTCGGGTTTACCAATGTAACACATGGAACCAACTCTCTTGTTGCTTGTGTTATCCTTGTCTGAGAAGCAGGGACAAAGGTATCTGTAGAAAAATATCCTGTACCCGGTTCTGAATCTTTTGTTTGTTGCTCCATAGAGTATGCTATTAATAGAACTGTTACAGTGTCCAATCGCAAGAGAGAGAACATATACGATCTTCGGAGCATTCCCTTCCATGTCGAAAAGTACCAAGCCAAAGTATGGAACCCAACACAGGATGAAAATTACTACGACCAGCACAAACGTACGAATCATTCGGATATCCTGTTGCTGTCTTCTGGCTATCAGGTCTTCATTTGCATCGGAAGACTTCGTCATTTGTCGTTGAAACGACTTGCGATGGCGACGGACATATACGTAGATTGATAAATAGCAAATCACCACCAGGGTAAGTGGGATCCAATATATCAGGGTACTCAGAAACATTGTGTAAGAATAATAACCTCTGTCGAACACACAACCCATCGTCTTGAAGTCAAATGTATGACCACCCCAATTTAAGTAGTTTGGTAGATCGACGCAGGCCACAGTCACCCAGATGAAGACTATATATGCTGCAATTTTCTTCTTTGTGTATATCGTCTTGTATACAATGTTATGACAAACAAAAATATATCTGAAAAAATACATTATATTCAATAAAATATTATATGTTATTCAGGTTACAGATGGAGTATAAAGCGTGATATACCCGGGATGTTTATTATATAACTGAACAGCCCTGAGGAATCGAAATCTCCTAAAAAAGAGAACTCTTTTCGATCTCACTATGTTGTTTTCATGTAATGACGTTGTCAATTTCAATGGCAACTTATATTACCTAGCAGTTTTCCGAATACATGTTGACATTGAAGGAATGTCGTCCAATCAAAAGCAGGCTTACATCTGTAAACTGGAATATATCATTATATTATCTACATAAGGAAAGATATTTTCTTAAAATGTTAGATCGAGTAAAGACGAGATAAAGTACTAGTACACGCTTGTATCAGAGAGATGACAATTATCAATGTTTCATAGCACTTTTGGAAGGACTTATGACACAGCTAGTAAAAATAAATGGTGTTGAAAGATCTGATATGTTAATTTTATTTTCTAGACTAAAACAATTAAAATTCATGGCACGTGTCACCTCTCAAACCCCAAAACAGCACCAAGGTAAAAAAAATATCAAAGTTGCATACAAAAATTTGATAGAATTTGTTTTGACTCTTTAGTATCCAGACAATTACAAGGACAAATCTGCAGCAAAAACATCATTGACGAAAGCAAAACCATAATGTAACAGTGTGATATACAAGACAACACAGAAAACGAAAGCACTAAAATCGAGAACTCCCCTTGAAAACCAGAAGTGTCATCTATGGAAAGAATGACCCGCTTCAGAGGGGTAAGCAGTACCTGCTTCAATTGAAATCAGTTGGTTGTCACTGACAAAACTATTTTATTTTCTGATGATCTCATCTAAAAAGAAACGATTCAAAGTATATATTCCTGTTGTTGACTAATATGTTGACATCTTTGATTTTATAGTTTTCAAGAAATTCGGATCAGAATATTTCTCTATCTCTTTGTGCTCATTACAACAGGAAATATGGAACGAGTTACTGTTTAAAGAATTTAACAATTCTGAATATTTACTAACCTGTTCAATGCAACAGCGGCCAGTGACATCATTGAAGATGCACAACTCATTACACACACAGTAGCTACCATATGGCAAAGTGCCTCTAATTTACCATGGAAAAATTGAGGTCCTGATATTATCCCTGTGAACAGGCAAAAATATACAAGGTTGCAAACAAAAGATTTAAATACCCGCAAATTAAATAATGATAATGGTTTTTGTTTGAAATATTCCTAATGCCATTGCATTATTTGCTTTTGCATATAAAAAGTAAGTTGATTTGACAATCTTTTTAAATAATCTTAATAAACCTAGGTATGTGAACATTTATTATTTTTTTCTTAAAAATGACTTTGATACGTCGAAATTGTTTGGACACATTAAACCCGTACATTAACATTAAATGGATATGGAGTAAATGCACATGAGACAAATCTTTACAAATACATAGTAAAACAAGCAATGGAAAAGCGCCTTTATGATTGTTCTTCATCTTGAAGTCAACACGATGTCCTCAACAATGTGCTTTGCTCAAACCTCATAGAAAGTTCAAGACGGCCAATCACAATCGCTTTGGTGCAATTCCTTGCCAATTGTCGAACAATGTCATATCTATGTTTCACATTAATTGATACGAGGTCGTCAACATGCTTACAATTAACTTGCGACGTTCTTTCAATCACTGTCATCCGTTGCCCGACAAAAACACTTAGAATTTCACACGAGTATATATCGCGGGCAAAAGACGGAAAACGATTTTGCTAGCTAAATGCCATAATCTCTGTTAAAAAAGTATTCGATGTATACTCAACAGACAACGCTGTGCAAGAAGTAAAAAAGTAAAAAAATGCAAAATATTTCTACGCCTTTCTGAAGGTTGTGAAACAATTTTCATTTGTGAGGCGAAACAAACAGTTTATTATAAACCCTTATTACCAATTAATTTGCTCAGAAAACGGTAATCGCGGGGAAAAACTTGTATAATAAATTTATAGATACAATAGGTTAAGTAGATGTAGAACAAAAATCACCTAAACAAATGTTACAATTTTGTTATTAAATACGAAATTGCTACGAAAAATCAGATACAAATAAAATGTTGATAAATATGTTAATATTGCAAATATATTGCAATTTGATTATTATCAATTACGATGTTTTGCTTTCTTCAACAATTTCATCAAACAATATATCATAAACCATTTTTTTTTTACAAACTGTGAAATACATTGGCAATCAATCTAGATGCTTTGCTTTCTTCCACAATTTGTGAAACAATATTATCCTATTATATTTTTTACAAACTGTGAAATACGTTGGCAATTAATGTATACTAATTTATTTCTTTTCGACGTCAATGTGTCGGTAGTACATTCAGTATTGTAAAGACATCAAGCACAGTATAACATATCCAATTATTGAAGTTATACTGTAAGCTATTGAATGCTTTATATATAGCCTTTTGTAAGCAAGGTACTAAAAGTACTGGTAGAGCCAGGTCTTTGTTCGAAAAACCGAGTTTGGGTCTGGTGTGTAACGTGCAATGTCTCACGATTTTTATCAAAAAGACAAGTAGTAAAAAGGTATATTTTTCACCACAGTTCAACCTTGAAAACTGTTTGTTATGTTACTATATTAAAGGAGTCAATTTAAAAATCTTAAGAACGAGCCAATGGCGAGTTTCGAAGATTTTTTTGTTAATGAGATTTGATAACAAAGCGTAGTTAAGTTTAGTTTAATCTGATTTTAATTGTATAATATACAAATAGGATTGGACAAAAGTAAACGAACTTGTTTATATACAAACCTTTTTCAATTGTTGAATACGTTTTTATTTTGCTCTTAGAATAAATGCAACAAAATGTTGAAGTAATGACTTTTCGTGTAGTTATTTGCGGATTATAAAGATGTGCAATTGAATATATAGACTGCAACTATGAAACAAGTTCATGATTCAGCTAATGCATATAAATATATTATAAGATTGATTTCTTTGTGCATTCTCAACTTTGATTTTATTCCATTTCGTTGCAGTAAATTTATATGGAATTTTGGGTTTTGTTACACCTGTCTACAAGGAAATTCGATCAAGCCACCGTTGGGAAACGAAACGTGTTTTCGGCGTTCATACTGAAATAATCTTGATCTTGATTTTGTAATCAATTTATGCCATATCGAATAAACAATTATCTTTGTCCAGAAATTTCCTTGCAGTAAGTATAAGAAAGGGGTTCCAATGTTTTTATTCAGGTTGCAGGCGAGGATGAAGGGAATTTGAAAAGGGGGTTTCCAATCTAGAAGGGAAAAGAAATTTCGCTGAGCGAAGGGGGAAGCACGAAAAATTTTGGGGTATTATTAAGTGGGTGTACTGATGAGTGGTTATTCGTCAAAATGGGTCCGTCTACAACAATCAAATTTAAAATGCAGTTTAATATGACACTCAAATTCCGAAGTGTTAATATGATTCTTATAGCATCATATCCTTAAACTCAGACGTTTTTGTGTGCGTGTGTGATATTAGGAATCATTATTTAATCTATTATCAGGCGCGGATTTACCGGATGGCGTGATCGCGGGGCAACTATTCATTCGGGGGTTTTGCAACTATTTGCCTATAGCTACACTCAGCGATATTTTTTTTCAAATTGTACCCCTAAGTTCAAAGTACTGGAACACCCCTTATGATATGTGATAGTAATTACAGTGCTTTAAATAGATGATGGAAGGATATGAAGTAAATGCAAATGAGGCAAAGTCTCTACAAATACAGAGTAAAACCAAGCGAATAAACAACGCTTTTATTGCAGTTCTTCATTTTGACGTCATTATGAGGCCTTCCATAAAGAGCTTTGCTCATGTCTCATGGAGAGTCCAAGACGGCCCCTAGCACCGGTTTGAGCGGAACTCATTGCTAAACAATGCTACATCCATCATTCGCTCATGAATGCGGAATCGTCAAAAAACATAAAATCAACTCAAAAAGTGTTCTTTCAAGTGCTATCATCCGTTGTCCGACAAAAAGACCAACAGAAGACAACCACAACATAGACAATAATCAATGCAGGTGCTAGAAAAATTGGCATTATAAACAGGTGGGCAGCATTTTGAAATTACAAAAAATAAGATGCCTAAATGTAAAAAGAATGATAGTGTATACCTCGAGGAAAGTGTCTCAACAACAAGTTCATTAAAAACTGAAATATGTATAGAGCATATATCTCTGTCAGGGGATTTTTTTCACGGACTCCACACTGAAGGAGAGACAAAACTTTTAATATAATGTTGTATATGCTACAATTTAACAAAATCCTCTATTTTTTAGTTCTTGATTAAATAATATAAAATGTGTGTTTTTCGTGGTCATAATATGTTTATATAATAGTTACTTATATAGAGAGATTTATCAAGAGATATAGACTGCCCAAGTGACAGCGATATGGACTGACACATGGGTAATGCCCTAGCCGAAGTCGAGGGTATTATCGATGTGTCAGTCCATCTCGCTATCCGAAGGGCAGTCTATATCGTGATAATTCTCTCTATATAAGTAACTTTTGTGTTTATTCAATTAAAGAACATTTGCATTTTCTTTCCCTTTTTGGTTAACACTGAATTATAAAAAATAACAGTTTCGTGAAAATCATCAAAAATTTACTAAGTTTCAGTTTTTTTTATTCTAAATTTAATAATAGTTACATTTACCAATTGAGTTATTTTGAATAAAAAAAAAAAAACAAACAAAAAACAAACAAACAAACAAACAAACAACTGTATTGTGGATGCAATTAAACAGAAAAAAAAAAAACAATTGTGATTATAATTTCAACCTACCGGTCAATATCAGAAAAATTTGGACCGGTCAATTTCGTGATAATGACTGATAGTTTAATGAAAACCACCTCTACACCAATCAGAAAAAGTGATTTAGATCTGATATAAGATAACTACCTATAATATTGAATGGTTGAACTATGGTAACGACAATCAGATCTGCAGCTGCCAAATTTACAATGAAGACATTTCCACTCGTGCGCAACTTCTTGTAAGCAACGACACCACCAATAATCTACAAACAACAAAGATATAACCTACAAAAATGATATTAATTAACAAGTTTAAGTACCAGTCCGTCGAAGAAACAGGCAAAATACATTGTTGTGGTGGTACATTGAGGAAAAAACCAAACTTACAATGTTTGATTTTAACAAAACTAACAAAGAAAACGTCATTTTGGTAGATAAAAGATCTGTGTTTTTTGCCTTTTTTAGTTATCAGCGTACAAAATTTAGTTACATTGTACAGTGAAAAGTACGGGAAAATTTTCCTGCAATTATTTTCTCTATATAACCAGTCAAAAACTATCTCGAACCTTACACAACACATGCTTGAATTTAAAAACTTTTTGGGATGTGTTTTAATAACTTAAGCCAGAAAAAAAATACAGAATCAAAATATTACAAATGCCTAACTCTTAGCTGGAATACTACTTATATACAGAACTGTGTGTTTTTGTCAAGTAGTTAAAAATGCCATTTGGTCTATGATGAAACATATCACATTTGGGATCCGCTTTAAACGAACTGCAATGTCACTTCAGAGCAAATTTTCAACTAATTTGGAATTATAATCGCTGTTTTGTGTGCTTTCTACAATATATCTACACCAAACGCACAATTCGTAAAATTTCATCTCGTATTCAAAGCTAAGAAGTTGGTATAAGAAAAATTAAAGAAAACTTATCTAAAATCGTATGAAAAATAATTTAAGAAATATTCCCACTAAAATAGTTTTCACTTTTGTCAGCATTGGGTCATCACCTCCAATACGACTCAATGCATTACTCTTATGTATACATGTATATCTCATTTGTCTTTAAGGTAGAAACTTTTGATAAAATACCAAAAATACCGAAGTTACTGTGAATTTAGTTTATGCATATAGCCGTTTCGACAATTTATGTCTCTTCAGTGGAGATCAAAACATACAAAATTCACCATTCCTAATGATTTTTCGGAAAAATGAGGTTCCGGGTACCCGCTTTTTTGGTAAAATTATTGGTCGGGTCCCCACTTATCAGAAAGTCAGGATCCGCCGCTGTTTGTTATAAATTATTATCTCGTATATGCGCTCATTGTGACGGAAAACAGTCTTCCAATACAAGAAATAACGTAACAGTTAAAAAAGTTGCAGAAATGCCTGATTTTTCACAATTTTATGTACACTTTTGCTGCACTGCACGTGCCTTACTGGTAACAATATTTTTTCATTAGAACAGACATCCTAAGAAATTTTATTATATCCTGTTAGATTAACAACAAGACGTTTTCATCAATTGATAACCAGTAAAGTACAAAATGATGACTACATGATACTGTAGCGACCGTGCGCGGCTGTGTAGAATCTTGTAACGACTGCATATAATGTTGAAACGTCTGCGTATGTGTTGTAACGACTGCGTATATTGCTGTTAACATTGCTTATAATGTGAACATTGCACATAATATATGTTTTAATGTTGAAACCACAACGCATAATGTTGTAACGGGTATAGACACTGTATAGAGTGTCGGAAGCGCTGCTCAACTTATGATCACTTATATATTAAGCAATCATGGTGTTTCACTTACGCTTACTATGCTATCATACAGAAATAAATTTCGCCTGATCACTATAAAATGTAGTGGATTCATGTCTTAAAAATTACAAACAGACAAAAACTTGCAATAAACAACCATTTCAATATTCACCTTCCTCATACTACAACTCGGAACGGGGGAGGGAATAAGTCAAGCGCGGAGCCGGACAAATCTCCTGCAAAAATGTAATTAGGTCTCTTGATCTACCGGTATTATATACTTTCCTTAATAACGCACACCTTTTGTTGTGGTTTTATGATCCTGATATCAAGGGATGATTAAAATTTGTAGTCATGTAATTTTTTTGTGATTTTGAGCATCAACTATTTACGCTTCAAGCATTTGCACGTCAAAATAGTTCCCTATTTATGTAAACAATGAGTTTGAACAGCAAAAAGTCGAGTTCCTGATATTTAGACCAAAAGGAAAAACCTATAAATAATGATTACTAATTTTCGAAGTATTCCTCCAATTTCCCAGACCCAAGTATCCTTCAGTTGTGCTACCACTATTTGAAACAGGTGGGAATGTCGAAAATGAACAGTTCGAAAGGGGAGGCTCGCTCAGCCGAACTTAAGGAAAAAAAACGCGGAGAAAAGTGCTTTAAAACTAGAGAGATTTGTTATTGCCGAGAGACTCTAAAACATAAGAACTATTTATTTATTTCACACTAAAGACGATTTAAAAAATTCCTGCACATTTAAGAAAAGGACTTCGTAATTTTCTCGTTATAGTATGAGTAAACATACATGTATATCCCATATTCTCCATTTCTCAGAAGTTGGATAAATGTGCACATGAATTTTTTTACAAACGTGCGTTGATTAAATTTCCTCGAGATATTTCTCGAAATTCAAGTAGAGTCTTCCACAGACATTTTATGGGAGAAAAAACATTCCCCTAAGTCGCGAGTTAAAAAACATTTCTTCACACTCGATAGTTAGATTTTTTTTTTCGATTTTCGATTTCGCATGTTGAAAATCGAAATTGTATCTTGTCGAGTGGAAAAAATATATTAAGCTCACTCCTACCTGGAGGAGAAACTTTATTTCAGTACCTTTTTTCATTATCATTACGCGATAAATAAGTCTTCCCCTTACAATAGTCAACATACCATCAAAAGACAATTTAAATGATATAACCTTAGATAAGTATGGTTGGGTTGTCATTAGATGAATCCTTATGTTAGCTAGAACCAGTAATCTGTCACCTGGTATACGTTGTCAGTATCAAGCTTGCCGGATTACCAACCTTATCCGTGGTGGTAATATCTAGCTCCAAGGGTGACATTTGATAGGAGTTAATAGTTTCAGTCAAATTTTCATATAAAGTTTAAAAATTAGATTGATTCAGCGTAAGTGAAGAGAATAATCAAGCATTTAATCACATGGGCTCCTTTCTCAACACATCCCAGCTCCTTGTTCTACAAAGCATATATAATTTTAGCTCCGCATTCGAACTTCGTTTTTCAACAACCCGACCTATTCCAAACACCGGTAGCACTACACTGAAGGATACTTGGGTCTTGAAAATTGGAGGGATACTTTGAAAATGAGTAATCACGATTTATATGTATTTACTTTCTGTTTAAATATCAGAAATGTGATTTATTTGCTGTTTAAACTTATTATTTACAAAAATAGGGAACGATTTTGACCTGCAAACGCTTAAAGTCTAAATATTTCATGCTCAATATTACTAAAAATTATACGAGTACAAAGCTTAATCATCCCTTGTTATCAGTTTCTTTTGTTAAGACACAAAGAAAGGTATGCATTTAGAAAACTATATCAAATTAACAAACCTTACCTTTTGGCAGGAGACTCTTTGACCAAGTTCGCGTTGATGGGGTGATATTACAACTTCTACAATCATACATTTGTCATTGACAAATGGATCTTTCGAAAGTATATCAAAATAGATCCAGATCTAATGAATATCATATTTATATTTTTATGAATCTCGGTTTTTTCCCAAAAACCAAAAGTATTCTAAACTATGCCCGATTTTTTGTAATTTATTTCTGCTAAAACGCTTACATTTCTTTATGTCGCCACTTGCACAACAATTTGCTTATTGAAAAGTTCTAGACAAAAGTGATCAAGCCCTTCCCTGAAAATCAAATGGTCAATCCCAATATAAAAAACATACTAAAAATAAAACCATCTTTGCAAGAAAGTGCTGTACTATCGTTAAAGTCGTTAAAGATGATTAAGACTTTAGCCGCATTTACATGCACAAGATATACACCTCTATGTAAATTAATTACACGTGTGTAAAACTGTAAAATTACACCAGTATGTAACAGTTTTTTGCTATGCATTTACATGCATTTAATCTGACGCGTGAATTTTAATTTAGAAAGCTCATTCAAGAAGTGAAGAGGGTCGTAAAACATGTAAAAAATTGAAAGTTTTTAGTACATCTTGAAAGTTTGTACAATGATAGAAAAACATAAAGTTGCATCGTATCTTTCCCTTTAAGCCAAAAACCGCAAAATCAGACAAAACGTTCAGACAGATATAAATTTTGTTCAGTGTGTATGTATCAATTTCATGATTCCAATCAAGTTGCAAGATCCTTTTCTATGTTTCCTAAACAGAAACAGTATTTTGCACGGGTGTGCATTTTTTTTAGTTTGGATTTACATGCTCAAAATGCATGTCGTGTAAATTTACACATGTGCAAAAATACATTTACACTTGTCCCTGACCTCATGCAAAATTTACACCCTTTGTTAATTTACACGCGTATGCCCCAGTTGCGTTTACATGTAGTAAACACCAGTGCAAATTTGCATACATATATGTATGTAAAATACACATGTGTGTAAACTGTGCATGTAAATGAGGCTTTTGAGACAATATTAAATGAGTAAAAAAAGAGTAGAAGCCAAACTTTTTTCATGCATCTAAAATATATATCCACTTAACTAAGACTTACCCTAATTTAAATTTGTTTGTAAGACGTTAACTGATTGGTAAAAAATGTTACGGTTTATTTTTAAGTAACAATTAGAAAAAAAATCAATAAAGATTTTCCAAACTTAACAAAAATCTTCAACTTAAAAAATCGTCTTTTGAATGCATCCAGTATGTTGCTCCATTTATTAAAAAGCTATTAATATTGAGGAAAGTGGACTCCAAGAATTCATATGTTTTAGTGTTTTTTTTACGGGCCGCCACGAGGCGGTCCGTTATTTGATATAGGATTTGTACGAATGACATGATTTACCGCGGAATGAATATAGTTGATGGTACATGTAAAAAAATTACAAGTCTAAAAAAATAATGATTTTGATGTTTCAAACGTTCAAAATTTTTTAAAATCAATTTTAATGTCTTTCATCATCATATACCTGAAGTTTTCAGTTAAAAAAATGGTTGTCATAGATACATGAATGTTTTGGAGCAAATTTAGAATCGATTTTTAATTGGATGCCTTGAAGGATTTGAAAAGGCATGCTTGAAAAATGTAATCACCATGTTGCGATTTATAATTAAGTTTAATTCCATCTATATTATCAATTCAAAATATAATTGTGATAATATATACACAGTGTAAACACATGTACAATAAATACACGTAGATTATCAAAACAAAGTGATTTTTTTATCGCCTAACGGGTCTTTAATTTATAGCGTGAATTCGTTCCACACATTTCCCGCGGGTTTATTCATAATCATATAAGCATTTGAGAGCACGAATTTAAAATACCCTTATATGCAACAAATGTCACAGGCAGCAAGACATAGGACTTCACAGGCATTGACACTGTCAGCTTTTATGCTTTGCGATCTGCTCTCACTTAAGAACATACATATCCATTTTGTACACAATTGCTTCACAATCTAAATATTGCAAACCTCCCATGAAAAATTCAACACTTTTGAAATTTCAATATTAGGCGGCCTATAATTTGACGCTTGCGTCAATAACTTTCTTGTTCTTTTTTGTAATGCATTTTGTATTTGTATTTTAGTTCATGTCATCGACCCTCTAGGGGTGTAAATGTGCATTTATAAATAAATTTACTAAATATTGTTGTTTATGTGATGTCAAAGAGCAAATTCAAAGGGGAATTTGAGGCTGGAGCTTTTTACAGCAAATTTTATAGGCTGTACATGACGAGGGGTTACAATTTATTTATTTTTTTTTTGGCTCATACACTGGATTTTGGGCTCTTTCTATTTTACATGAAAAATTTTTGAATATAAATATATAAAAATAAACTTTACCTTCAATGAACGCAAAATAAATGACAGTCATTCTTTAAAATGATTTGAATCATGTACGATACCGATATTGCTACGATTAAGGAAGAGGCAAAACTTTTATTGTAATGAAGTCAAGATTATCACTCCAAGATTACACAATGTGTTAGATTCATCGATGTGAAATATCTACAATGTAGATATATCAGACGTGAAAACCTGACAAATGTATACAATGTTGTCTTTGCACGACGGTGTGTCAATGAAAGGTAGACAGCTTGGGGTGTAAAAATCTTCATTTCGGTAAACTGAAAGTTTTGTCACTTCCTTGACCGCAGCAATAAAAACGACACACATATCTTACCAAAATGTTGCCAACAATTCCAAAACATATACCGATACATATGATCACCAAAAACATCAACGATACTGCGAGGTCGTCTTTGAGGAAGTTCTGGTACAAAATTTCGTGGCCTTCGGTCGAATTTAAATCGTATTTCTTTTGGTGCCGCCTTAAAAGGACCTCGAAGATACCTTCCAGTTCCATTTTTTCCCCTAATAGTCGTGATCAGATAAATGTTTGATCTGTATCAATTGAAATTGTGGTAAATAAAGACCAAACTGTTTTTATATCACCACTTTTTTGTTATCTTTTGTTGACGCAAAACAATATATCCAATAGAAGCAACAGTTTGATATTGATTGGTCACGTGTTGTATTACCTGCATCAATAAATTCATTATTTTTTCTACCAATTAACAACATTCTAAAGAATCTCTAATAAAGATTTACATGGTGAAATATTGCTTTTGGTTGTTGTGAGCAGGGGCGAATATGTTCTATGTATCAAAAGTTGAGCAAACATCTTTATTGAAATCGTTGTAACAATACGTCGAAAGAGACATTTTATTAATTCTCTGTTTGTATGGTGTATTCTTATTTATGTCATCAGCCCTCAGGGGCATAAATGTGCATTTATGAATAAAGTATAATTTATAGTATGAAGTATGAGGCATTCAACCATTTGGATGGAACGTATTTTCAAGTTTTGCATTAATAAATTATCATGTGAAATGTAAGAGTGAAGGAATGAAACATGTATATTTCTTACCATAATCGTTTTGAGATTTCATTAGAGGCTTATTGATGTTTCAGTCAAACAGTTAAATTGGAAAAATTGTCGTTGTTTGCAAAACCAGAGACATCTCATCATAAGCAGTTTTTTAAATAGTTAAATATCCAATAAGTCGCAATTCTCCGGGCTTTCTTTTACATCTCTTAAATGTGACACACTTTTATCCATTCCGTTTCCGTCAAAAATATTTAATATTTGGCTGTTTAAAAAAAAAAAAACATGAAAGCAAAATTATTTAAAATTTCATTTTTGATATGACTGTTTGATTGTTATACAAATAATGATCAATAATTTTGTTCTCATTCAGTCACTTCAATAAAGCGTCATAATTACTAGCCAAGAAGTGCCATGTCAAAGATATGAAACAGCAGCTTACACGGAAATAATGCAAATTTTCAAAACCCAATCTGAAAGTAACATCAGGTGAATGGGGAAGTATGTTCTGCTTCCTATACGGCACCCGTCACACTGTCTGTGGGCCAATCCATGGTAAAGTCGAAACAAATAAGGCCAAACACTTGAAGTGTTGGAGTCTAGCTGAAAATGTCAGTTTTCACTTGGGACACCGACACGTCCATGTAAGTAATCGTTCTTGATAGAACAATTTTTTTTTTAATTTTGTAAACATAAATGTAACATTAGACTTGTTTTAGTGAGGTTGCAAAATAGTGTACATCTTTTTGTTTGTGTGTGTGTGTGTGTGTGTGTCTGAGGGGGATCCAAATTTTCCAATATAGGAAACACGGCAAATGTTATAACAAGATCTTTCGTTTAATCATTAACAAAATTATTGAAATAAAGCTATTTAAAAATTTTAACTATAACAGGGATTTTTTTCTTTTGAAAAAAATGTAAAAATATTTTGCAATATAGCATTAATTCATTTGACAGCGTTTGAAGGAATGCTTTAATCGTTTCACTTATTTCAGTTAACCAGAAGTTATGTTCAAGGTTCTTTCTGAGAGAAATTAAAAGCACGTGAGGGTTTCTGTTGATTTTCTAAAATATGAAAAACACGTTTTTGCCGTTTTAGATAATAAGTCGAAAATTTCGTGAACGCGACATTAATGTGAAATTATTGTATTATCGATCCACTGCATGTTTGTATGTTTTTTTTCCTCAGACTATATACAGTCATTTAGAATGATTCTTTTCATGTTCAATCATTACAATAATACGTCATATATATTGACAAGTTTACTATCTATCATGCTGGCGTAGAAATATTTTGCCAAACAAAAATAAAACACGAATTTAATATTGGTACGTTTGTGACGCGTCTCTGATATGATGTAAATACGCTGAAGTTAGTAATTCAGCTTTTGTCCAAACTACATATACTTTGATTTAGAACTAAATCATTACAATGTTTGCTGCATCTACTCCCACTTATCTATTATCTTATTTGTCATGATTTTGGTAGTTAATACCCGAATGAACAACTTATTTGTAGTATTGAGCTTGTTTTATTGACATCAGAAAAATATATCTAAAGAAACAACGACACAAGAATACCATGTTAACTAAGGATTGGTAATTACAATGTACAAAAATCTATGTCCAAAGACGTAGCAAAAACGAGAATACAGAAAATCAATGACATGAGACAGCTACGAGACGCAGAAATAAAAATACAAGATTCAAAACCAAGGCACTCACAGTATGAAGTCCTATAAAACCGAGAGTGACATTAGGTGCTCCGGAAGGGAGGGTAACCATGTCCTGCTCTATTCGCAGTACCTGTCATACTATAAGAACGTCAATCTAGTTTAAAGTCAGAATCAGTATTGTCAAATACGGGAAGACGTGAATCTACCTGAATCAATTGTAAACAGAGAAATAATGCCACATACATGTAGTTATTATTGGTAACCATACAATATTATTTTCGGCATATCATTCATTTCTACAAAACAAAAACAAAGAAGCAGCCATTGAACTAATCGTTAAAAAGTTTTCTTCGACCTTTCAAAAACGTTTGTGCACTTAGGATATAGTATTCAACACGAACTTTGTGTCAAGGTCTGAATTTTGATATCCTTCCGGAGCACCTAATGTCACTCTCGGTTTTATAGGACTTCATACTGTGAGTGCCTTGGTTTTGAATCTTGTATTTTTATTTCTGCGTCTAGTAGCTGTCTCATGTCATTGATTTTCTGTATTCTCGTTTTTGCTACGTCTTTGGACATA
>MJUU01012366.1:74496-113529 GCA_002080025.1 Modiolus philippinarum | reverse complement strand
CTTTTATATTTATGGTTAAGTTTGATAAAGTTTTAGTATTGCGGACACCGGTATAATACTAAATAGAGAAAAAGTTACCTTTCTTTTTTATGGTTAAATTTTTTAAAGTTTTAGTTATGCGGACACTGGTATAATATTAAATACAGAAAATGTTCCCTCTCTTTTATATTTATGGTTAAATTTCATAAAGTTTTAGTATTGGGGACATTGGTATAATACTAAATAGAGAAAAAGCTCTCTTTCTTTTATATTAATGTTTAAATTTTATAAAGTTTTAGTATTGCAGACACCCGTATAATATCAAATACAGAAAACGCTCCCATTCTTTCATATTTATGGTTAAATTATATAAAAGTTTAGTATTGCGGACACCGTCATAATATTAAATACAGAAAACGCTCCCTTTATTTAATATTTATGGTTAGATTTTATAAAGTTTCAGTATTGCGCACACCGGTATAATACTTAATAGAGAAAAAGCTGCCTTTCTTTTATATTTACGGTTAAATTTTAGCGGACACCGGTATAATTCTAAATAAAGGAAAAAGCTCCCTTCCTTTTATATTTATGGTTAAGTTTGATAAAGTTTTAGTATTGCGGACACCGGTATAATACTAAAAAGAGAAAATGTTCCCTCTCTTTTATATTTATGGTTAAATTTTATAAAGTTTTAGTATTGGGGACATCGGTATAATACTAAATAGAGAAAAAGCTCTCTTTCTTTTATATTAATGTTTAAATTTTATAAAGTTTTAGTATTGCAGACACCCGTATAATATCAAATACAGAAAACGCTCCCATTCTTTCATATTTATGGTTAATTATATAAAGTTTTAGTATTGCGGACACCGGCATAAAATTATATACAGAAAACGCTCCCTTTCTTTAATATTTATGGTTAAATTTTATAAAGTTTTAGTATTGCGGACACCGGTATAATATTAAATACAAAAAATGCTCCCTTTCTTTTATATTTACGGTTTAATTTTATAAAGTTTATTATTGCAGACACCGGTATAATACTAAATAAAGGAAAAAGCTCCCTTTCTCTTATATTTATGGTTAAGTTTAAAGTTTTAGTATTGTGGACACCGGTATAATATTAGATACAGAAAGTGTTCCCTTTCTTTTATATTTACGGTTAAATTTTATAAAGTTTTAGTATTGCGGACACCGGTATAATATTAAATACAAAAAATGCTCCCTTTCTTTTATATTTATGGTTAAATTTGATAAAGTTTTAGTATTGCGGACACCGGTATAATACTAAACAGAGAAAAAGTTCCCTTTCTTTTATATTTATGGTTAAGTTTGATAAAGTTTTAGTATTGCGGACACCAGTATAATATTAAATACAGAAAATACTCCCTTTTTTATATTTATGGTTAGATTTCATATTATTTTAGTATTGCGGACACCGGTATAATACTAAATAGAGAAAAAGCTCCCTTTCTTTTTTTATGGTAAATTTTTATAAAGTTTTAGTTATGCGGACACTGGTATAATATTAAATACAGAAAATGTTCCCTTTCTTTTACATTTATGGTTAAATCTCATAAAGTTTTAGTATTGGGGACATCGGTATAATACTAAATAGAAAAAAAGCTCTCTTTCTTTTATATTGATGGTTAAATTTTATAAAGTTTTAGTATTGCGGACACCCGTATAATATCAAATACAGAAAACGCTCCCCTTCTTTCATATTTATGGTTAAATTTATAAAGTTTTAGTATTGCGGACACCGGCATAATATTAAACACAGAAAACGCTCCCTTTCTTTAATAATTATGGTTAAATTTTATAAAGTTTCAGTATTGCGCACACCGGTCTAATACTAAATAGAGAAAAAGCTCCCTTTCTTTTATATTTACGGTTTAATTCTATAAAGTTTCAGTATTGCGCACACCGGTCTAATACTAAATAGAGAAAAAGCTCCCTTCCTTTTATATTTATGGTTCAGTTTGATAAAGTTTTAGTATTGCGGACACCGCTATAATTATAAATAGAGAAAAAGCTCCCTTTTTTATATTAATGGTTAAATTTTATAAAGTTTTAGCATGCCGACACCGGTATAACATTAAATACAGAAAATGCTCCCTTTCTTTTATATTTATGGTTAAATTTGATAAAGTTTTAGTATTGCGGACACGGGAATATAATTAAATACAGAAAATACTTCCTTTCTTTTATATTCATGGGAAAATTTAATAAAGTTTTAGTATTGCGGACACCGGTATGATATTAAATACAGGAAACGCTCCCTTTCTTTTAAATCTATGGCTAAATTTTATAAAGTTTTAGTATTGCGAACACCGCTATAATACTTAATAGAGAAAAAACTCCCTTTCTTTTATATTTATGGTTTAGTTTGATACAGTTTTAGTATTGCGAACACCGGTATAATACTAAATAGAGAAAAAACTCCCTTTCTTTCATATTTATGGTAAAATTTCATGAAGTTTTAGTATTGCGGACACCGGTATTATATTAAATACAAAAAACGCTCCATTTCTTTTACATTGATGGTTAAATTTCATAATGTTTTAGTATTGCGGACACCGATAAAATATTAAATACAAAAAACGCTCCATTTCTTTTACATTTATGGTTAAATTTCATAATGTTTTAGTATTGCAGACACCGTTATAATACTAAATAGAGAAAAAGCTCCCTTTCTTTTATATTAATCGTTAAATTTTATAAAGTTTTAGCATTGCGAACACCGGTATACTACTAAATAGAGAAAAAGCTCCCTTTCTTTTATATTTATGGTTAGATTTTATAAAGTTTTAGTATTGCGGACACCGGTATAATACTAAATAGAAAAAAAAGCTAACTTTCTATTATATTTATGGTTAAGTTTGATAAAGTTTTAGTATTGCGGACACCGTTATAATACTAAATAGAAAAAAGCTCCCTTTCTTTTATATTAATGGTTACATTTTATAAAGTTTTAGTATTGCGGACACCGGTATAATATTAAATACAAAAAATGCTCCCTTTCTTTTATGTTTATGGTTAAATTTGATAAATTTTTAGTATTGCGGACACCGGTAAAATATTTAATACAGAAAACGCTCCCATTCTTTTAAATTTATGTTTAAATTTTATAAAGTTTTAGTATTTTGGACATCGGTATAATACTAAATAGAGAAAAAGCTCTCTTTCTTTTATATTGATGTTTAAATTTCATAAAGTTTTAGTATTGCAGACACCCGTATAATATCAAATACAGAAAACGCTCCCATTCTTTCATATTTATGGTTAATTATATAAAGTTTTAGTATTGCGGACACCGGCATAAAATTAAATACAGAAAACGCTCCCTTTCTTTAATATTTATGGTTAGATTTTATAAAGTTTTAGTATTGGGGACATTGGTATAATACTAAATAGAGAAAAAGCTCTCTTTCTTTTATATTAGCGGTTTAATTTTATAAAGTTTATTATTGCGGACACCGGTATAATACTAAATAAAGGAAAAAGCTCCCTTCCTTTTATATTTATGGTTAAGTTTGATAAAGTTTTAGTATTGCGGACACCGGTATAATACTAAATAGAGAAAAAGTTACCTTTCTTTTATATTTATGGTTAAATTTTATAAAGTTTTAGTATTGGGGACATCGGTATAATACTAAATAGAGAAAAAGCTCTCTTTCTTTTATATTAATGTTTAAATTTTATAAAGTTTTAGTATTGCAGACACCCGTATAATATCAAATACAGAAAACGCTCCCATTCTTTCCTATTTATGGCTAAATTATATAAAAGTTTAGTATTGCGGACACCGTCATAATATTAAATACAGAAAACGCTCCCTTTCTTTAATATTTATGGTTAGATTTTATAAAGTTTCAGTATTGCGCATACCGGTATAATACTTAATAGAGAAAAAGCTCCCTTTCTTTTTTATAATTACGGTTTAATTTTATAAAATTTATTATTGCAGACACCGGTATAATACTAAATAAAGGAAAAAGCTCCCTTTCTTTTATATTTATGGTTAAGTTTGATAAAGTTTTAGTATTGCGGACACCGGTATAATATTGAATACAGAAAGTGATCCCTTTATTTTATATTTACGGTTAAATTTTATAAAGTTTTAGTATTACGGACACCGGTATAATATTAAATACAAAAAATGCTCCCTTTCTTTTATATTTATGATTAAATTTGATAAAGTTTTAGTATTGCGGACACCGGTATAATATTTAATAGGGAAAACGCTCCCTTTCTTTTATATTTATGGTTAAAGTTTATAAAGTTTTAGTATTGCGACCACCGGTATAATACTAAACAGAGAAAAAGTTTCCCAGTTTTAGTATTGCGGACACCAGTATAATATTAAATACAGAAAATACTCCCTTTTTTAAATTTATGGTTAGATTTGATATTATTTTAGTATTGCGGACACCGGTATAATACTAAATAGAGAAAAAGCTCCCTTTCTTTTTTTATGGTAAATTTTTATAAAGTTTTAGTTATGCGGACACTGGTATAATATTAAATACAGAAAATGTTCCCTTTCTTTTATATTTATGGTTAAATCTCATAAAGTTTTAGTATTGGGGACAAATATTTATGGTTAGATTTTATAAAGTTTTAGTATTAGGGACACTGGTATAATACTAAATAGAGAAAAAGCTCTCTTTCTTTTATATTAATGTTTAAATTTTATAAAGTTTTAGTATTGCAGACACCCGTATAATATCAAATACAGAAAACGCTCCCATTCTTTCATATTTATGGTTAATTATATAAAGTTTTAGTATTGCGGACACCGGCATAAAATTAAATACAGAAAACGCTCCCTTTCTTTAATATTTATGGTTAGATTTTATAAAGTTTCAGTATTGCGCACACCGGTATAATACTTAATAGAGAAAAAGCTCCCTTTCTTTTATATTAACGGTTTAATTTTATAAAGTTTATTATTGCGGACACCGGTATAATACTAAATAAAGGAAAAAGCTCCCTTCATTTTATATTTATGGTTAAGTTTGATAAAGTTTTAGTATTGCGGACACCGGTATAATACTAAATAGAGAAAAAGTTACCTTTCTTTTTTATGGTTAATTTTTTTAAAGTTTTAGTTATGCGGACACTGGTATAATATTAAATACAGAAAATGTTCACTCTCTTTTATATTTGTGGTTAAATTTTATAAAGTTTTAGTATTGGGGACATCGGTATAATACTAAATAGAGAAAAAGCTCTCTTTCTTTTATATTAATGTTTAAATTTTATAAAGTTTTAGTATTGCAGACACCCGTATAATATCAAATACAGAAAACGCTCCCATTCTTTCATATTTATGGTTAAATTATATAAAAAGTTTAGTATTGCGGACACCGGTATAATACTAAATAGAGAAAAAGTTACCTTTCTTTTTTATGGTTAATTTTTTTAAAGTTTTAGTTATGCGGACACTGGTATAATATTAAATACAGAAAATGTTCCCTCTCTTTTATATTTATGGTTAAATTTTATAAAGTTTTAGTATTGGGGACATCGGTATAATACTAAATAGAGAAAAAGCTCTCTTTCTTTTATATTAATGTTTAAATTTTATAAAGTTTTAGTATTGCAGACACCCGTATAATATCAAATACAGAAAACGCTCCCATTCTTTCATATTTATGGTTAAATTATATAAAAGTTTAGTATTGCGGACACCGTCATAATATTAAATACAGAAAACGCTCCCTTTCTTTAATATTTATGGTTAGATTTTATAAAGTTTCAGTATTGCGCACACCGGTATAATACTTAATAGAGAAAAAGCTCCCTTTCTTTTATATTTACGGTTTAATTTTATAAAATTTATTATTGCAGACACCGGTATAATACTAAATAAAGGAAAAAGCTCCCTTTCTTTTATATTTATGGTTAAGTTTGATAAAGTTTTAGTATTGCGGACACCATTATAATATTAAATACAGAAAATACTCCCTTTTTTATATTTATGGTTAGATTTCATATTATTTTAGTATTGCGGACACCGGTATAATACTAAATAGAGAAAAAGCTCCCTTTCTTTTTTATGGTAAATTTTTATAAAGTTTTAGTTATGCGGACACTGGTATAATATTAAATACAGAAAATGTTCCCTTTCTTTTATATTTATGGTTAAAGTTTATAAAGTTTTAGTATTGCGAACACCGGTATAATACTAAACAGAGAAAAAGTTCCCTTTCTTTTATATTTATGGTTAAGTTTGATAAAGTTTTAGTATTGCGGACACCAGTATAATATTAAATTCAGAAAATACTCCCTTTCTTCTATATTTATGGTTAGATTTCATATTATTTTAGTGTTGCGGACACCGGTATAATGCTAAATAGAGAAAAAGTTCCCTTTCTTTTTTTATGGTAAATTTTTATAAAGTTTTAGTTATGCGGACACTGGTATAATATTAAATACAGAAAATACTCCCTTTCTTTTATATTTATGGTTAGATTTTATAAAGTTTTAGTATTGCGAACACCGGTATAATACTAAACAGAGAAAAAGTTCCCTTTCTTTTATATTTATGGTTAAGTTTGATAAAGTTTTAGTATTGCGGACACCAGTATAATATTAAATACAGAAAATACTCCCTCTCTTTTATATTTATGGTTAGATTTTATAAAGTTTCAGTATTGCGCACACCGGTATAATACTTAATAGAGAAAAAGCTCCCTTTCTTTTATATTTACGGTTTAATTTTATAAAGTTTATTATTGCGGACACCGGTATAATACTAAATAAAGGAAAAAGCTCCCTTCCCCTTATATTTATGGTTAAGTTTGATAAAGTTTTAGTATTGCGGACACCAGTATAATACTAAATAGAGAAAAAGTTACCTTTCTCTTTTATGGTTAAATTTTTTAAAGTTTTAGTTATGCGGACACTGGTATAATATTAAATACAGAAAATGTTCCCTCTCTTTTATATTTATGGTTAAATTTTATAAAGTTTTAGTATTGGGGACATCGGTATAATACTAAATAGAGAAAAAACTCTCTTTCTTTTATATTAATGTTTAAATTTTATAAAGTTTTAGTATTGCAGACACCCGTATAATATCAAATACAGAAAACGCTCCCATTCTTTCATATTTATGGTTAAATTATATAAAAGTTTAGTATTGCGGACACCGTCATAATATTAAATACAGAAAACGCTCCCTTTCTTTAATATTTATGGTTTAATTTTATAAAATTTATTATTGCAGACACCGGTATAATACTAAATAAAGGAAAAAGCTCCCTTTCTTTTATATTTATGGTTAAGTTTGATAAAGTTTTAGTATTGCGGACATCGGTATAATATTAAATACAGAAAGTGATCCCTTTATTTTATATTTACCGTTAAATTTTATAAAGTTTTAGTATTACGGACACCGCTATAATATTAAATACAAAAAATGCTCCCTTTCTTTTATATTTATAGTTAAATTTGATAAAGTTTTAGTATTGCGGACACCGGTTTAATATTTAATACAGAAAACGTTCCCTTTCTTTTATATTTATGGTCAAAGTTTATAAAGTTTTAGTATTGCGAACACCGGTATAATACTAAACAGAGAAAAAGTTCCCTTTCTTTTATATTTATGGTTAAGTTTGATAAAGTTTTAGTATTGCGGACACCAGTATAATATTAAATACAGAAAATACTCCCTTTCTTCTATATTTATGGTTAGATTTCATATTATTTTAGTGTTGCGGACACCGGTATAATGCTAAATAGAGAAAAAGTTCCCTTTCTTTTTTTTATGGTAAATTTTTATAAAGTTTTAGTTATGCGGACACTGGTATAATATTAAATACAGAAAATGTTCCCTTTCTTTTATATTTATGGTTAAATCTCATAAAGTTTTAGTATTGGGGACACCGGTATAATACTAAATAGAAAAAAAGCTCTCTTTCTTTTATATTGATGGTTAAATTTTATAAAGTTTTAGTATTGCGGACACCCGTATAATATCAAATACAGAAAACGCTCCCCTTCTTTCATATTTATGGTTGAATTTATAAAGTTTTAGTATTGCGGACACCGGCATAATATTAAACACAGAAAACGCTCCCTTTCTTTAATAATGGTGGTTAAATTTTATAAAGTTTCAGTATTGCGCACACCGGTCTAATACTAAATAGAGAAAACGCTCCCTTTCTTTTATATTTATGGTTCAGTTTGATAAAGTTTTAGTATTGCGGACACCGTTATAATTATAAATAGAGAAAAAGCTCCCTTTTTTATATTAATGGTTAAATTTTATAAAGTTTTAGCATGCGGACACCGGTATAACATTAAATACAGAAAATGCTCCCTTTCTTTTATATTTATTGTTAAATTTGATAAAGTTTTAGTACTGCGGACACGGGTATATAATTTAATACAGAAAACACTCCCTTTCTTTTATATTTATGGTTAAATTTTATAAAGTTTTAGCATAGCGAACAGTGGTATACTACTAAATAGAGAAAAAGCTCCCTTTCTTCTATATTAATGGTTAAATTTTATAAAGGTTTAGTATTGCAAACACCGGTATAATACTAAATAGAGAAAAGAAACCTCCCTTTCTTTTATATTTATGGTTAAGTTTGATAAAGTTTTAGTATTGCGGACACCAGTATAATATTAAATACAGAAAATACTTCCTTTCTTTTATATTCATGGGAAAATTTAATAAAGTTTTAGTATTGCGGACACCGGTATGATATTAAATACAGGAAACGCTCCCTTTCTTTTAAATCTATGGCTAAATTTTATAAAGTTTTAGTATTGCGAACACCGGTATAATAATTAGTAGAGAAAAAACTCCCTTTCTTTTATATTTATGGTTTAGTTTGATAAAGTTTTAGTATTGCGAACACCGGTATAATACTAAATAGAGAAAATACTCCCTTTCTTTTATATTTATGTTAAAATTTCATGAAGTTTTAGTATTGCAGACACCGGTATTATATTAAATACAGGAAACGCTCCCTTTCTTTTATATCTATGGCTAAATTTCAAAACGTTTTAGTATTGCGGACACCGATAAAATATTAAATACAGAAAACGCTCCATTTCTTTTACATTTATGGTTAAATTTCATAATGTTTTAGTATTGCAGACACCGTTATAATACTAAATAGAGAAAAAGCTCCCTTTCTTTTATATTAATCGTTAAATTTTATAAAGTTTTAGTATTGCGAACACCGGTATACTACTAAATAGAGAAAAAGCTCCTTTTCTTTTATATTTATGGTTAGATTTTATAAAGTTTTAGTATTGCGGACACCGGTATAATATTAAATACAAAAAATGCTCCCTTTCTTTTATATTTATGGTTAAATTTGATAAAGTTTTAGTATTGCGGACACCGTTATAATACTAAATAGAGAAAAAGCTCCCTTTCTTTTATATTAATGGTTACATTTTATAAAGTTTTAGTATTGCGGACACCGGTATAATATTAAATACAAAAAATTCTCCCTTTCTTTTATATTTATGGTTAAATTTGATAAAGTTTTAGTATTGCGGACACCGGTATAATATTCAATACAGAAAACGCTCCCATTCTTAAATTTATGGTTAAATTTTATAAAGTTTTAGTATTGCGAACACCGGTATAATACTAAATAGAGGAAAAAGCTCCCTTTCTTTTATATTTATGGTTAAGTTTGATAAAGTTTTACTATTGCGGACACCGGTATAATATTAAATACAGAAAATTCTCCCTTTCTTTTATATTTATGGTAAGATTTTATAAAGTCTTAGTATTGCAGACACCGGTATAATACTTGAAAGAGAAAAAGTTCCCTTTCTTTTTTTATGGTTAAATTTTATAAAGTTTTAGTTATGCGGACACTGGTATAATATTAAATACAGAAAATGTTCCCTCTCTTTTTTATTTATGGTTAAATTTTACAAAGTTTTAGTATTGGGGACATCGGTATAATACTAAATAGAGAAAAAGCTGTCTTTCTTTTATATTGATGGTTAAATTTTATAAAGTTTTAGTATTGCGGACACCCGTTTAATATCAAATACATAAAACGCTCCCCTTCTTTAATATTTATGGTTAATTTTATAAAGTTTCAGTATTGCGCACACCGGTATAATACTAAACAGAGAAAAAGCTCCCTTTCTTTTATATTTACGGTTTAATTTTATGAAGTTTTAGTATTGCGAACACCGGTATAATACTAAATAGAGGAAAAAGCTCCCTTTCTTTTATATTTATGGTTAAGTTTGATAAAGTTTTACTATTGCGGACACCGGTATAATATTAAATACAGAAAATTCTCCCTTTCTTTTATATTTATGGTTAGATTTTATAAAGTTTTAGCATTGCGGATACTGGTATAATACTAAATAGAGAAAAAGTTCCCTTTCTTTTTTTATGTTTAAATTTTATTAAGTTTTAGTATTGCGGACACCGGTATAATATTAAATACAGAAAACGCTCCCTTTCTTTTTTATTTATGGTTAAATTTTATAAAGTTTGAGTATTGCGGACACCAGTATAATACTGAATAGAGAAAAAGCTCCCTTTCTTTTATATTTATGGTTAAATTTTATTAAGTTTTAGTATGTGGATACCGGTATAATATTAAATACAGAAAACGCTCAGGACTGTTTTTTTTTTATTTACATTGTTTATCTATTTTTTTTTTATAAGTATTTAATTTTTTTTTTTTGCTGATAAAATTAAACAATTGTAAGTTTTTTTGCCGATCCTATTATGATATTGTTACGGCAAAAGTGGAGACAGTTACCGAGAGAATGATTGCAACACTGATGTCATAAATGTTGTTTCATATGGAAAACCGAGTATTTTCTTTTGTCATAATAAACAGTTGTTTTATCTATATGTATCACATTGTAAATTGCCATTTTATTTATACTTTGAAATTTTAAGACTCTCGACTTTTATTGCCCGCTCATATTTTTTCATATCGAGTTCGTTTCATGAAAATATATAAGATTATTTAACCGACACGGTGCACGTTACACGGTACACGATACATGGTACACGATACACGATTGAGAACTTTCTGTATCGTTCATCGTGCGAATCGTCTGCGCTCAACGTGTGAATCGTGTGCGTTCATCGTGTGAATCGTGTGCGTGTGGTAGGGAATGCTGAACGTTTCCATCGCTGTACATATTCAGCTTGTAATGTTGGTTTCACGATGAATCAATAATGAAAAATTATGTCGCAACTTTCTGACGGAATCCGGGTTGATTTTGAAAAAAAAGACTAATTTGCATCACTTGCAGTGACGGGTGCTGTTTACAGAGCAGGACATGCTTACCCTTCCGGAGCACCTGATGTCACTCTCGGTTTCACTGGAGTTCAAACTGTGAGTGCCTCTGTTCTGAATGTTGTGATTTCTGTTTCTGCGCTTTATGTCTGTCTTGCGTCTTTGTTTTTGTTTCTAGCTTCATTGTTTTCTGTGTTCTCGTTTTTGCCCTGTCTTTGGACTTCGATTTTTGCGAATTTCACTCCTTTGTTCCTTCAGTATTCTACTGCCTTTGTTTTTGACTTGTGAATCAAAGCACCAATAGCACTGTTAGATAAAATCATAATGAGCAAAAGAAACTAATTTTACACGAGGAATATAAAAAAAATATTTCAGAACAAATTATTACAATCATTGCTGGTAAATATACAACACAGCATTTTTTCAAAGAGCAATTGAGTATGGAATCTGGTTTGGGTGATTTGTGTTTGCATGCAAACATATCATCACTCGTTATTATTATTCTTCTTCTTCCAATAATTTTTGTCCGATTGTTTATTTTGAGATGGCTGGATGTAATGGTTTGAAACTTTGCACACAGTTAGAGCACCATCTGAAGTTGTATCACCTGCAATAAAAATTTTCCAAATGGCAGCCATTTCCAAGATGGCCACCAAAATACGTCACAATTTCAACTTTGTCGGATTTCGACGTAAATTGATTTCTAGGTAGATTTTGACGCTGCGAATAAGGTGGGATCTCAAAACTGAGTCAAGCATCTTGACCTATTTTTAGTAACGGAGTTATCTGCCCCGGAACAAAAAATCTTGTTATCGCTTAAACTCAGAAACCGTAAAAGATAGCTGATTAAGAGTAAAGAGTAAAATGTTCCTTGAGTCATGACCGAACTTCATTACATTTGGACCGAAACTGTGCGGTATGGTATTTTTGAGTTATTGCCCTTTGAATAATTTTGGGTTTCCGTAAAAAAAATTTTCTCAGAAACCGTAAGTCGAAGAGACCTGAAACCTTCACCATTGTTCATAAGTCATATATGGCCATCAAAAAATGTCAAGGTCAAAGGTCACCGGTCAAGGTCAACGATGACCTTGAGCCTTGTTATCCGAAGAGATTTGACGACTCTTTATATGAGTTATTGCCCTTTGAAAGATTTTGAGATTCCGTTAATGCTAAATACTCCCAAATGATAAGTCATAGAGACCTGAACCTTCACCATTGTTAACAAGTCATATATGGCCATCTAAAAATGTCAAGGTCAAAGGTCACCGATCAAGGTCACAGATAACCTTTAGCCTTGTTATCGCTTTAACTCGTTAACTGTGAGAGATAGATGATCAAATGTATTTGAGAAAATGTGTGTCTCATTGAGGTCTACATTTGACACTTTGGTCCAAAATTATTGGACCATTCATTTTTTACCAATAGCCCAAAAACAATTTTTCGAGGTCCGATTTTAGAGTTTTTTGCTTATATCTCAAAAACTATTTAAGATACAAACAAACGATTAGAAGAGAAAATGTCCAGCTCAATATGGCCGACAAAATGGGGTCAAGGTCAAAGGTCATGGTCCTAAGCAACAACGTTATTTGCCATAAATGTCCTTAGCAACCATAGGCAAACAGTTTTGTAATGTTGTTAAGAGGAAATAAATGACATTGCCAACCAGCAGTAACTTTCATGTCCTTAGCAACTAGCTAATTTTTCGAAAAAGTCCTTAGCAACCATTGAGCAAAAGACTAACAAAGGTCAAAACTTAGTTAACATCACATTTTTCACCGAAATAGACATCAAAATCAAACTCAACCATGTACAGTGCTTGTACAGTAAAACATAACCAATCACACCATTATATTATACACCATACACCATGCACAATTCCACCATAAACCATGAACCATTACACCATATACCATACACCATCACACCATACACCATTGCACCATATACCTTATACCATACACCATGCACCATACACCATACACCATATACCATGTACCATACACCATACAACATGCGCCATACACTTTACATCTTACACTATACACTATGTCCAGTACAATGTATTTGCATTATGGTTTTTATTTTATAGTGGCCGGTACATACAACAAATGAATTTTATCTTTTTGTAGGACAAAATGAAGATTCAATAAAAATTTGTCTCGGCGAGATCTCATTTTTCAGTCTCAACTCTAGAATACTTTCCACAAAGCTTGTTATTTACAATCGTGTAAATAAAATAAAGGGTGATACAGATTTTCGTTTGCCGTATTTTATTTCGCGTGTTGCTTTTTCTCGCTTTTAAAATGTCATTTTTGCCCTCATTTTATTTATTAAGTATTTCCTTTATATCTTTCGATTATCGAGCGTACATTAACATATCATTATGAAGGCGGCAAAGGCTTAGGGTTATCATCGTACAGCGTCCATAACATTTTTTTTTTCGTAAACCAAACACGATCTTATTTCACGTGAAATGTACATTGTACACGAGAATTGCGATATTTCTTCCATGAAACAGAACCTATTTCTATTTTTTATACACCGTACAATGACCCATTCCTTTAAAACCCTAATTTATCATATAAATAGAGAATTGCAGTACTAGGTGTCATTTGCACCATTTCGCATACTATCTATGTCCCTATTGTAGCATATTTTCAGTAAATTTGTGCAAAATTTGAATACTAAATGGTATTTACATGATATCGTACAATATCCATATCACTATTGCTGCATATTTTCAGTAAATTTGTACCAAATTTGAGTACAAGATTGCATGTACATCATATCGCATACTATCGATATCCCTATTGTTGCATATTTTCAATATATTTGTACCAAATTTGAGTATCAGATGGAATTTACATCATATCACATAATATCAATATCCCTATTGTTGCATATTTTCAGTAAATTTGTACAAAATAAGAGTACTCATTGGCATTTACACCATATCACATACTATCGATATCCCCTTACCAAAATCTAAAGTGTGCAGCAAACTTGCAGCAAAGTTGCTGCAAACTTCCCGCAACCAAATCGATGTGCAGCTACTGTGTGCCAAAACTGTGCTTGATGGTGCCGCTAGCTGCACACTTGTGGCACACTTCCCGCACACTGTAACCTGTGTGCGGGAAGTGCGCCACAAATGAACAGAAAAATAACATTGTGTGCCAGAAGTGCACCGCTTTTGATTCTGTGTGCAGGAAGTGTGCCATAGTCTCTGCACATGTGCAGAATTAAAAAAAAATGGAGCCAAGAGAAGGCAGATGCTGTAACAACAAAAGGAAAACTTTGTTTTTGTTTGAGAAATTCTTGGATTAATTGGAGGGAACTACATATATAGAAGGTAAATGGATCTTTTTATAGTGTTTTGTACAATATTTTATAATTTTTATCTGTTAAATATTTTGTTTTAATTTGTAAGAGAAAATCAATTCAAAAGAGGGAGGGTGACCTGCTTTTAGATCTTTAATGGAAAAGAGAGTCTGAATGCATTATAATATTCTGTTATCATAGCATACAAAAATCAAGTTTTATACCTCTCACACAGCTGGTATATTGATAGGAACATTTGATTAAACAATAAAATGAAGTACAATTACACATGGCAATTAAGGTCAAAGTGTTCACAAACTGTGTTACCTTTCCATGAACTGTGAGCAGGAAGTGTGCAGGAACTGTGTGAAGGAAGTGTGCAGAAACTGTGTGCAGGAAGTGTGCAAGAACTGTGTGCGGGAAGTGTGCAGGAGTTGTGTGCGGGAAGTGTGCAAGAAACAGAAGGGAGATTCACCATGCATTGGAAGTGTGCAGCAAACTTGCGGCACACTGTGTGCTGGAAAACTCATTTGCATGCGAAAAATGAACTTGCAGCAAACATGCTGCAAACAGTGTGCAGCAAGTTTGATTTTGAGTACTAGATGGAATTTATATCATATCGCATACTATCGATATCCCTATTGCTGCATATTTTCAGTAAATTTGTACCAAATTTGAGTATTAGATGGCATTTACACCATATCGCATACTATCGAAATCCCTATTGTTGCATGTTTTCAGTATATTTGTACCACATTAGAGTACTTAATGGCATTTACACCATATTGCATACTATCTCTATCCCTATCGTTGCATATTTTCAGTAAATTTGTGCCCAATTTGACTATTAGATGGCATTTACATCATATCGTATTATATCAATATCCATATTGTTCCTTATTGCCAGTAAATGTGTACCAAATTTGAGTACTAGATGGCATTTACACCATATCGCATACTATTGATATACCTATTATTAAATGTTTTCAGTATATTTGTACCAAATTTGAGTATTAGAGGAAGTTTACATGATTTCGCATAATATCGATGACCCTATTTTTGCATATTTTCAGTAAATTTGTACCAAATTTGAGTACTAGATGGAATTTATATCATATCGCACACTATTGATATCCCTATTGCTGCATATTTTCAGTAAATCTGAACCAAATTTAAGTATAAGTTGGCATTTTCACCATATCGCATACTATCGATATCCCTATCGTTGCATATTTTCAGTATATTTGTACCAAATTTGAGTATCAGATGGCATTTACATCATATCACACAATATTGATATCCCTATTGTTGCATATTTTCAGTAAATTTGTACCAAATTTATGTACTAATTGGCATTTACACCATATCACATACTATCAATATCCTTATAGTTGCATGTTTTCAGTATATTTGTACCAAATTTGAGTACTAGATGGAATTTATATCATATCGCATTCTATCTATATCCCTATTGCTGCATATTTCCAGTAAATTTGTACCAAACTTGAGTATAAGATGGCATTTACACCATATCGCATACTATCAATATCCCTATTTTGCATGTTTTCAGTTAATTTGTACCAAATTTGATTACTAGATGGAATTTATATCATATCGCATACTATCGATATCCCTATTGCTGCATATTTTCAGTAAATCTGTACCAAATTTGAGTACTAATTGGCATTCACACCATATCGCATACTATCGATATCCCTATTGTTGCATGTTTTCAGTATCTTCAGTATATTTGTACCAAATTTGAGTACTAGATGGTATTTACACCATATCACATACTATTGATATCCCTATTCTTCCATGTTTTCAGTATATTTGTACCAAATTTGAGTATTAGAGGGAATTTACATCATTTCGGATAGTATCGATATCCCTATTGTTGCATATTTTCAGTAAATTTGTACCAATTTGAGTACTAATTGGCATTTAAACCATATCGAATACTATCGATATCCCTATTGTTGCATGTTTTCTGTATATTTTTACCAAATTTGCGTACTAGATGAAATTTATATCATATCGCATACTATCGATATCCTTATTGTTGCATATTTTCAGTAAATCTGTACCAAATTTAAGTATAAGTTGGCATTTACACCATATTGCATACTATTGATATCCTTATTGTTGCATGTTTTCAGTATATTTGTACCAAATTTGAATACTAGATGACATTTACATCATATTGCACACTATCAATATCCCTATTGTTGCATATTTTCAGTAAATTTGTACCAAATTTGAGTATTAGATGGCATTTACACCATATCGCATACTATCGATATCCCTATTGTTGCATATTTTCAGTATATTTGTACCAAATTTGAGTATCAGATGGATTTCAACTTCATATTGCATAATATTGATATCCCTATTGTTGCATATTTTCAGTAAATTTGTACCAAATTTGAGTACTCGTTGGCATTTACACTTTATCACATACTATCAATATCCCTATTCTTGCATGTTTTCAGTATATTTGTACCAAATTTGAGTACTAGATGGAATATATATCATATCGCATACTATCTATATCCCTATTGCTGGATATTTTCAGTAAATTTGTACCAAATTTGAGTATTAGATGGCATTTACACTATATCGCATACTATCGATATCCCTATTGTTGCATGTTTTCAGTATATTTGTACCAAATTTGAGTATTAGAGGGAAATTACATCATTTCGCATAATATCAATATCCCTTTTGTTGCATATTTTTAGTAAATTTGTACCATATTTGAGTACTGATTGGCATTTACACCATATCGCATACTATCGATATCCCTATTGTTGCATGTTTTCAGCATGTTCAGTATATTTGTACCAAATTTGAGTACTAGATGGCATTTACACCATATCACATACTATTGATATTCCTATTGTTGCAAGTTTTCAGTATATTTGTACCAAATTTGAGTATTAGAGGGAATTTACATCATTTTATCGATATCCCTATTGTTGCATATTTTCAGTAAATTTGTACCAAATTTGAGTACTAATTGGCATTTACACTTTATCGCATACTATCAATATCCCTATAGTGCATGTTTTCAGTATATTTGTACGAAATTTGAGTATTAGAGGGAATTTACATCATTTCGCATCTATCGATAACCCTATTCTTGCATATTTTCAGTAAATTTGTACCAAATTTGAGTACTAGATGGAATTTATATCATATCGCGCTCTATTGATATCCCTATTGCTGCATATTTTCAGTAAATCTGTACCAAATTTAAGTATAAGCTGGCATTTTCACCATATCGCATACTATCGATATCCCTATTGTGTAATGTTGTTCCCTAGATATATACTGGATTTAACCAACGTATTAAAGCATCACAAACACATTGAAGTTTCCATCATTTTTATCTCTCCTCACGTGATCAACATCAGATACATATTATGTTACATACATATTGCATACTCAATTAAAGATAGACAACTCAGATAGAACATACGATACTACAACCCCTTCCTTTTTATATAAATGAACAGTCTACAATCATATGTATGAATGTTCACTTCCATTGATGTCACTTATTTACTAACTACTACATAAAACTATTTTTTACAACTGTTGTCCAAAATCCTGAATTAATACATAACGAAGTCTTTGAACTTAGCTGGTGTTTTTCGAATTCTAATTGGACCCTGATGACACATCGTCTGCTTTCTCACTATCAACTCCCACACTTAAATCAACAGACTGATCTTGTTTACTTTCATTCTCTGTAACTGTTGGAATATCATTTACAATGTTTTCACTCTCACTTTGACATTCTTCATTAATTATTTCATCAGTAGGCTTCTCAAATTTCTTAACATGTGTTACATTTCGTTTATATCTTACACCTTGATCTGACTCTAATAACAAACTATTTCCATTTTTATCTAGTTCAGTGAATGGTTTTGGATAATAAGTTGTAGATAATTTGTGTTCTTTATTTTGTTTCATGAAAACTTGGTCACCGTACTGCAATGAACTTGGTACCGTTTTCCTTCTTTCGTCTGCATTACATTTTAGCCTTTTCTTTATTTTCGGTGTCGCGATCACGAACTTCAAAATCATCGATGTTTGTATCATCAAGCTCCGGTAGCTTTGTACGTAATTTTCTACCAAACATCATTTCTGCTGGACTAGCTCCAGTTGTTGTATGCGGCGTTGCCCTATACATGAACAAATATTTCTGTAATTCGTGGCGCAATTTTTTCTTTTCTGAATACGCAATTTTCAGACGCTTTAAAAATGATCTATTTTGCCGTTCTATCTCCTCGTTAGCCTGAGGCCATAATGCTGTTGTACGTCTATGAACAATACCGTTTTGTGCACAATACTCTTTAAAATACTGACTGATAAATGGTGGTCCGTTATCGGTAGTTATTGATTTCGGAAGACCGTGTGTCATAAACATTACCTCTAACGCCTCGACCGTTTTCTATGCGTTCGGCGCTTTTTTCATAAAAGCTATTTCGACCCATCTCGAGTAATAATCAACTACGGCAAAAATATATTGACCCGACGGTAATGGTCCCATGAAATCAGCTGATAAGTGTTCCCACGGTCTAGACGGCAAAGCGGTTCTAACCATAGGTTCCGGTCGTTCAGGTTTAGCAACTAGCTGACATCCGTAACAGCATTTACAAAACTGTTCTACGTCGTGATCCATATTTGGCCACCAAACTTTGCTGCGAAGTCGCTGTTTCATAATCACTTGTCCAGGATGACCTTCGTGTCCTAATTCAAGCACACGTTCGCGAAGCTGTTTCGGCATTACAATTCTAGTACCGCGCAATATCAGGTCTCCCAATGCACATAGTTCCGACTTTACCGGCAAATACTCCTTAAATTTCAATTCGAACCAGCGGCCGGTTTTCAAGCATCTTCGAATTTCGTCGAACTCCTCGTCTGTTTTAGATGCTTGCTCTATCTCGGCGACATTCATAGCAATCGGCACGGATTCATCGACGATCATTCTCAAATATTCCTCTGTTTCCGACGTTTCGCTTGATTTTACGGACTGCGACAACAAACGACTTAAAGAATCTGCAATATTTTTCGTTCCCGGAATATGTCTAACTACGTAATCGAATGACTGCCTTCGTAATACCCATCGTTCTACTCGCGCGCAGGGTTTCGATTTCGCGGAAAATATAAACTCAAGCGGTTTATGGTCCTTGAGCAGCTCAAACGTTTTGCCAAATAAGTAAACATGGAATCGTTCACACGCCCATACTAGACTTAAAGCTTCCTTCTCCGTTTGAGAATAACGACGCTCGATATCCGACAAAGAACGACTAGCGTAACAAATAACCTTGTAATCCTCGCTTTGTTTTTGGACTAAAACGGTTCCCAGCCCCACTGGACTGGCATCAGCAACAACTTGCGTTTTCGCGTTTACGTCGAAATAAGCCAGTGTCGACGCGTTCGCTAAAGCTTCCTTCAGTTTGACAAACGCTTCGTCTTGTTCTTTTCCCCAAACGAACGACTGGTTTTTCTTCATCAAACGGTTCAAGGGCTCGCTTAACGTTGCCAAGTTTGGTATGAATCGGCCCGTAAAATTCACAAGACCCATAAAACTTTTTACTTCTGTCGCAGTTTGCGGTCGTCGCGCCTCTTTAATTGCGGTTACTTTACTCTCGGATACGCCGATTCCGTGTTCCGATAATATGTGACCCATAAATTCGATTTTCGGCATATTAAAATTACACTTTTCAATATTAAGTGTCAGCCCTTTCTTTTTCAGTCTCTCCAGCAACATCTCTAAGTTTCGATCGTGTCCCTTCTCATCCTTTCCATAGATAATAATATCGTCATATATACTGCTAACCCCATCTAATCCACTAAGTGCTTGATGTATAATCTTGTTATACATCTCAGGGGCACAGCTTATACCAAACATCAGTCTTTGATAACGGAAAAGACCTAAATGCGTCATAAAGGTTGTTATCTCTCGCGATTCGGGTTCAAGTTCAATTTGGTGGAACGCCCATTTAATATCAAGCTTGCTGAAGACCTTACTTTGGTTTAAATCTTGTAATATTTCATCAACAGTCGGAATACAATAGTGCTCTCGAATAACGGCCTCGTTTGCTCTACGCATATCGATACATAACCGGATTTCATTATTCTTTTTCGGAATAACAACCACTGGCGAAACCCATCTACTCGGTCCGTCTACCTTTTCAATGATATTGTACTTCTCAAGCTCTCGAATTTTCTTTTCTAACCGTTCACGTAAATGATACGGTATCCTACGAATAGGTTGTACGACTGGGGTCACGTCCTTGTCGATTGGTATCTTTAATTGAAAATTCTTCAATTTACCTATACCGTCAAAGCATTTCGAATGTTTTTCCATGATAACCGATTTTCTATCACTGGCTACTGTATTAATAGTTTCATCCGGCACGTTTATATGTAAAATACCGAGTTCAATTGCAGTTTGTTTCCCTAACAAAGGTTGACCCTTTTCTTCAACAACAAAGAAATCAGCATACACATGTTTATCATTAACTGACACTTTAGCATTAAAGCAACCTGCAACATTAAGAGGTTTATCATTACCATAGCTATAAATTTTCTTATCACTCAATCTAGATTTACACTGTACTCTCTTACCCTTCAAACTTTCCCACGTGCACCTATCAATCACGTTTACAGACGCACCAGAGTCAATAATAACAGGCATGTTGACTCCTCCCACTTCAACTGTAAAGTCAGAATTTCCCCTATCATTGTTAACATATCTTCTTCGTCTCCATGGTGAGTGTCGGATTCTACATTTCTAACAGTACCTGGTCTAGTGTGTCTCTTTTTTAGGTCGGTTTTGCACACTGCTTTAAAATGACCGATCTTCTTGCATCTTTTGCACTTCTGTCCCTTTGCTGGACATTTCGAATCTGTTTTAATATTTCCTTCTTTCCCACATGCATAACAACGTAATTACTTAGCGGTTTCATGCTTTGATGAGTTAAATGTTCTTTCATATTTACGTTGACTTACTTTGTTTACAGTTTCTTTTGTTTCCATTGCTCCAGCTCTTAATTCGGACCCTTCTATTCCTTGAGCAATTTCACGTAATTGTTGTAGAGAAACATTGTTCCGTTCTAAAAGTTTTCTCCTCAGACGTTGAGAATAACACTTTTCGATGACCTGGTCACGAATGTTCTCATCAATATTGTGGAATTCACAATAAACACCCTTCTGTTTCAAACGGGTGATGTACTTATCTACGGTTTCATTTGGTAATTGGCTCAGCGCTCGGAATTGTGATGAATGAAGTATTGTTCTGTGGTTGAAAATGTTCATCTAATGCAGCAATTGTAATATCATAGACATTTTCGCCTTCCCCAGGTTCAGGAACATCCAACGTGAAGAAAATATCTTGTACTGATGGTCCGGCTGAGTGAAGTAACAGAGCCTTCTTTTGTTCTTCATTCACCACACCTTTTCCTAATGCATACAATTGAAACCCTCGTTTCCATCTGATCCATCGTGTTCCTACTGAACTTATATCTCCTAGGGGATCAAATTTAGAAATACCCCCAACATCACTGAGCATATTAACAGGATTAGCCATAATCCTCGTCGCCAGATGTAATGTTGTTCCCTAGATATATACAGGATTTAACCAACGTATTAAAGCATCACAAACACATTGAAGTTTCCATCATTTTTATCTCTCTTCACGTGATCAACATCAGATACATATTATGTTACATACATGTTGCATACTCAATTAAAGATAGACAACTCAGATAGAACATACGATACTACATATTGTGGCATATTTTCAGTATAAAATTTGTACCAAATTTGAGTACCAATTGGCATTTACACCATATCACATACTATCAATATCTCTATAGTTGCATGTTTTCAGTATATTTGTACCAAATTTGTGTACTAGATGGAATTTATATCATATCGCATACTATCTATATCTCTATTGCTGCATATTTTCAGTAAATTTGTACCAAATTTGAGTATTAGATGGCATTTACACTATATCGCATACTATCGATATCCCTATTGTTGCATGTTTTCAGTATATTTGTACCAAATTTGAGTATTAGAAAGAAATTTCATCATTTCGCATAATATCAATATCCCTATTGTTGCATATTTTCAGTAAATTTGTACCAAATTTGAGTACTAGATGGCATTTACACAATCTCACACACTATCAATATCCCTATAGTTGCATGTTTTCAGTATATTTGTACCAAATTTGAGTACTAGATGGAATTTATATCATATCGCATACTATCTATATCCCTATTGCTGCATGTTTTCAGTAAATTTGTACCAAATTTGAGTTTTAGATGGCATTTACACCATATCTCATACTATCCATATCCTATTGTTACATGTTTTCAGTATATTTGTACCAAATTAGAGTTCTAGATGGCATTTACACCATATCGCATCCTATCAGTATCCCTATTGTTGCATGTTTTCAGTATATTTGCACCAAATGAGTACATTGTACTAGATTGCATTTACACCATATTGCATGGCATCTCTATCTATATTGTTGCATATTTTCAGTAAATTTGTACTAAATTTGGGTATTAGATGGCATTTACACCATGTACTATACTATTGATAGCCTTATTGTTGCATCTGTTCAGGAAATTTGTACCACATTAGAGCAGAGACATATAATTAATGTAATTATATGTCTCTGATTAGAGTCACAGCAGATAGATAGTATTCTGACAAAATGGCATATCCTATGCATACACCATATATGTTGCATGGTTTAGACAAATGTATGCCAAATTTGAGTTTTAGTTGACATTTTCAGCAAATCATACTTAATATGAGTGTTTGTAAATTTCTTGCATGTTTTAGGGAGCATTATGCCAATGGGAAAATATCATTTTGCGCACTGTGAGTATTTGGACATCAATACGTCATATCATAATATTTTCTCGCAAGTTTTCGGAATTGTAAAATTGTTGAAAAAAATATTACTTTTGTCAAGTTTATGGCAAAATTTATTGAAAAATATGTGTCACGAACCAGCGCGATCTTCGCGAACATAATTTGATTGTCCATCGGCTTTCGGCGGAAAATTCAAAACTACGTTAAAATACAAATTTATATGTTTTTGCGGTTTTATATTCACATCTTTGGTTTTAGTAAAAAAATAAAAAGATATGCGTTTTTTGTCACTACATGTTTTTGCGTTTCTTTTGGCTAACAATTATTATTTCATGGTTGTAGAAAATAGCCACCTGCTGGCGTATAAAAAGCACGATTAATTTTCTTTATCATTGCTTTATAAGGTTAACATATTTTTGAAAATGTATTTTATATTATCTTCGATTGCACCAGTCCCGAGGCGCCATGCAGTTCATTTTCTCTCGTTCACATGCATCGTGTCGCTCGATCGTGTATCTGGTGTATGGTCCAGAGTTAGGGAGTACAGAGTATGGGTTATGGTGCATGGTGTATGGTTCATAGTGTATGGTGTATGGTTCATAGTGTATGGTGTATGGTTCATGGTGTATGGTGTATGGTTCACGTTGCAACACCATACACCATTACACCATACACCATGAACCATTGAACCATACACCATGCACCATTGAACCATACACCATTACACCATACACCATACACCATAAAATGGCTATGTTTTACCCTACAAGTACTGTAATCATGGTGAAAACTGGTGAAAGACCTTGCAATTGTTCTCTGAACAATTGTTTTTTTAATTTTTTTTATTATTCTTTTTCTTCCGTCGCACCGCTGTAAAAAAAAAACTACGCGACATATCATTTCGACTCTTGGTGTGATGAATCAACATTACTGCGGGACCTCAAAACTCAGTCAAGCATATTGGTCTATTTTTAGTAAAGGAGTTATCTCCCCGGATACGATTTATCTTGTTAGCAGATCTCCTCAGAAACCATAACCGATATCAAAATTCTGAATGGGGGAAAATGTTCAACTCATCCTCAGCATGATTAATCACGCAAAATTTTTTTTGGGGTCGTGACCCCGGTTACGCCTTTTGACCCCTAAATATGTAAATTTCTCAAAGTTACCGGATTTCCACCAAATTTGGTTTCCAGGTAGCTCTCATGGTCCTAATTACAAATCTGGGATCAAAATTTTTTTTCCGGCCGCCATTTTCAAAATGGCCATAATATCTCGGAAACGATAACAAATTTCTGAAAACATTATATTGCAAAAATACTCCTCTCATTGAAATCTACATTTGATTCAATAAAACAAAAACTCTGCAACAAACCGTTTTTGAGTTATAGCCCTTGATGCGTTTCGGTAAATCGGTTTTTTGCAAATAACTTTTAAACGCTTACAGATAATATAGTAAACATATTATTAAAAGTGATCAGTGCGAAAAGACCTTCAATTTTAGTACCAGGTTGAAGGTCATCGATGACCTTTGACCTTGACCTTTGACCTTGTTAGCGGATAAACTCAGAAACCATAACAGGTAGCTGAAAAAATATATCAGCAAAAATGTTCAACATGTCAAGTGCTTTATTTGTTTCATTTAGACCGAAACTCTCCGATGATTCCCTGAAGAGTTATTGCCCTTTATGCGTTTCGCAAAATGGTTTTTTACATATAAGTTTAAGACCGTCACAGATAGTATAGTCAAGTAACATATCAAATTAATCAGTATGAAGAGACCTTCAATTTGAGCACAAGGTCAAAGGTCATCAAGGTCAGAGGTCAAAATCATAGCCATTTTTTAGTATTTTTTTTCAGTTATTTGTCATAAAAGTTCTTAGCAACAATACCTGAAAAGTTTTGTGATGATTTGAAAAGGACATAAATTACCAACCGGAAGTGACTTTCATGGAATCATCATGGTGAAAACTGGTGAAAGACCTTGCAATTGTTCTCTGAGCAATTGACCTTTTAATTATTATTATTATTATTATTATTATTATTCCAGCCAAAAGTTGTCCATAAAATTACTCAGTGATGCATGATCAGAACTTCATGAAACTTGGCACAAAGTTGGATCACCATTTGAAGATGTGCGTTTTAATATTTTTATTTTCAAAATGGCCGCCATTTCCAAGATGGCCGCCATTTTACGTCAAAATTTCAACTTTGTCTGATTTCAACGAAAATTGATTTCTAGGTAGATTTTGACACTGCGAACAAGATGGAATCATCGACTTGGCTGCTAGGGGCGACATCAGCTATTGCTTGCAATTGCAAATCTAGTTATTATTATTGTTCTTCCACACATTTTTGTCCGGACTATTTTGAGAAACGGTTAAATGTAAGGAAATGAAACTTGGCAGGAAGTTAGATCACCATAACGAGAACTGCAGGTTACCGAAAAATTTTCAAAATGGCCGCCATTTCCAAGATGGCCGCCAAAATACGTCAAAATTTCAACTCTGTCCGATTTCAACGAAAATTGATTTCTAGGTAGATTTTGACGCTGCGAACAAGATGGAATCATTGAATTGGCTGCAAGGGGTGACATCAGTTATTGCTTGCAATTGCAAATCTAGTTATTAAGTCGCCCAAACAAAGTTTTGCGACTTCTTGTGATTGCACCGTTTTTTATAATTATTATTTTTCCGCCTCTAAAAATCATCTTGTCCAACCAAATTCTCAGAGACCACTTGTCCAATCTCAATCAAACTTCACAGGAAGGAAGATCACCACTCAAAGATGTGCACTTAGGTGTTGAAATTTCCCAAATGACCACAGTCTTTGGTCACCGTGAACTTTGACCCCAAATCTTATTATTGGATTAACTCGGAAACTGTGAAAGATAGCTGTTTAAATGCATGACAAAAATGTTAATTAGGTCATGATGGACATTTTTTTACATCTAGATCGAAATTCTATGGTCAACCGTTCAGGAGTTATGACCGTTGAAAGTTTCGTCACATCTTTTAAGTTGGGTTTTCTCGAAAACGATTAGAGATAGAAATCTGAAACCTTTTCCATTTAACTTAGGTGATATGTGTTACATTTAAAAATGCCAGAGTCAAAGGTCATTGGTCACTTTGAACTTTGATCCTAAACGTTCTTTTTGTAACAACTCTTAAACCATAGTAGATAGCTGATTAAATGTAATGGCAAAGTGTGTGTCTTGTTAAGATCTTCATTTGTTGTATTGGTCCAAAGTTATTTAATCATTTCTTGCTTTTTAAATGACTGAAAATTACTTCATTATATATCATTTGTGGTTTGACATTGATAATCTTAACGTCAACTGAAATTAGAATTTTATTTGTGGTGTAGGTGATCACAGGTATATAAATATAATTAAATAATTGTGGAAATATAAACCATCTGTTCTAATTAACTAGTTAAGGGGGTTCGCTACTCCATTTGAAAATAAATAGGATTTCAAATAAACATGATTTTATGTTAGACAATTAAAAAAGAAACAATTTAAATAAAAAAACTGATAGGTTGGTGATCTAGTTTTTGAGTTTTAAATGATTGAAAATTTGGCGGGAAACCGAACTCCTCTGATTTTTCATAGGATTAACATTAACAAGGATTGACAATGAATGAATGTGACAGAATAAATAGAATCAAATGAACTTTTCACAGAATGCTCACAAAGATGTATAAAATGAAATTATGGAAAAAATAAGGGGGTCAATGGGCAAAAAATTATAATACTTTTAAATGGATAAAACCTGAGGATTCCGAAAATCTGTCAAAAATCCCAAAACATGAGGAGCGAACCTCCTTAAGATAATAAAATATTTTTACTTAAAACAACCAGTGTTACGCATGTGGCATTTACCAACTTTAGATTTGACAGTTTAATTACTGGTAGTCATACAGCTAAATAATTGATACTGATAAAACTTTATGTTACCAAAAAAATACCATGCAATATCTAAAAAAGAAATGATTATATTATATGACGAAACAGGATATAAGTTTTCATCTTGAATCAAAGCACTACTAACACTGTTTGATGAAAATATAATGAGTTGAAGACACAAATTCTTACATGATGAATAAAAAAGGAAATTATTTCAGAACACATTAATCACTGGTGAAAAATTTACATCAAAACATTATTATTATTATTATTCCTCAATGGATTGTACAAACTTTGTCCAATCTTTATCTCAGAAATGGGTAGTCATAATGAAACAACTTTCTGACGCAATCCTTGTAAATTTTGACCAGTTAATCAAAGCACTAATCGCACTAATAGACGAAAACATAATGAGTTTAAGAAACTAATTCTTACATGAGGAATAAAAAAAATATTTCAGAACAACTTATTACAATCATTGGTGGAACATATACAACACAGCATTTTTATCAAAGAGCAATTGAGTATGGAATCTGGTTTGGGCGACTTGTGTTTGGATGTAAACATATGATCACTCGTTATTCTTCTTTCCCTTTTTTCTCGTCCATATTGAACTTGTCCGCACAAAATCTCAGAGACCATCAGACATAGAGCTTTCAAATTTTGTAGGATATTAGCCCTATGTATCTAGATGTCCAATCAGCAAAAATTTTTTGAAAGAGAGTCCATTAAGGGTACATTTGGGGGCTCAAAAAGGGGTGGGGTCGTCCTATAGTAACCCTGTGGGAAAATTAAATTTTTAATGATTTTCATCATATTCTTCACTGTTTCTCAAAAACTATAAACACAAGCTCCATGAAACTTCAGCCGAAAGATGAGGGTCATGTAAGAAAGGGTTCCACAGCATTGGAAATTTCAAAATAACTACCGTTGCCATGGAAACCATACCAAAAAATTGAAATTTTGGGGAAATAGTAGTTTCTGTTGATAATAGTATTTTGATTACAGCAATATATAATACTAAGATTATAAGGGTAACCCCTGCCCAAATTGTTTTGGGAAGGATCTGAAATTGGTTGCAATGGACGAAAGAGCACTTGGTTGCCATGGATACAAAACCAGAAGCATATTTTTTGTCGAAAAATTGAGTTTTCTGATGAAAAAGGAATTTGGAGAAATATGTTTTAAATAGGTTACAAGGGGAACACCTGCCCAAATTTTCTTTTGGAAGAGATCTGAAATTGGATATAATGAACAAAAGAGTATTCGGTTATCATGGAAACAAAACCAAAAGCATATTTATTTTGGAAAATTAGGTTTTCTGATAAAAAAACAAGGAATTTTGAGAAATATGATTTACTTATATTATGAGGTGAACCCCTGCCCATTTTTTTTTTTTTTTTTTTTGGAAAGGGTCTGAAATTGGTTGCAATGGACAAAAGAGCACTTGGTTGCCATGGAAAAAAAACCATAAGCATTTTTTTATTGAAAAATTAGTTACTGATAAAAAAAGGAATTTTGAGAAATATGTATAAAAAGGGTTATAAGGGGAACCCCTGCCCAAATTTTCTTAGAAAGAAATCTGAAATTGGATGTAATGAACAAAAGAGTATTTGTTGCCATGGAAACAAAACCAAAAGCATATTTTTTTTTGGAAAATTAGGTTTTCTGATAAAAAACAAGAAATTTGAGAAATATGTATTTCATCGCTTATAAGGGGAACCCCTGCCTAATTTCTTTTTGGAAAGAGTCTGAAATTGGTTGCAATGGACAAAAGAGCACTTGGTTGCCATGGAAACAAAACCAGAAGCATATTTTTTTGTTGTTTAAAAATTGAGCTTTCTGATAAAAAAGGAATTTTGAGAAAAATGTATTACATAGGTTATAAGGGCAACCCCTGCCCAATGTTTTTTTGGAAAGTGTCTGAAATTTGGTGTAATGGACAAAAGAGCACTTGGTTGTCATAAAAACAAAACCAGAAGTTATTATAATATATTTTTTCCTTTTTTTTTTTTTTGAAAAATCAGGTTTTCTGAAAAAAAAAAGGAATTATGACATGTATGAGATATATGTATTACAAAGGTTATGAGGGGAACCCCTGCCCAATTTTTTTTTTCAAAAGGGAGTCTCGTAATGCCTTTGTATCCGATATGGGAGTTCGTTTGGGAGACTTTTGTGTTTCGCTTGCGAACACACTTATTAATTGTTATTATTATTATTCTCCCATCTTTCTTTCTTCTCGTCCGGATGAACTTGTTCAAAGCAGATCTCGGAGACCATTAAAGCTAGAGCTTCCAAACTTTGTAGGATATTAGATCCATCTATCTAGATGTGCAATCATTAAAAAATTTTAAAAGGGGTCCATTAGGGGTATATTTAAGGGGTGCAAAAAGGGGTGGGGTTTACTATAGAAACCTTTGGGAAAATGAAATTTTGACTACATTTTCGCCATTTTTTCACTGTATCTTAAAAGTTATTAACTGTAACTTCCTGAAACTTCATAGGAAGGATGGGTGTCATGAAAGAAAGAGTTCCAAGGATAGGAATTTCCAAATGAGTACCGTTGCCATGGAAACCATACCAAACAAATGAAATTTTGAGAAAACGTATTTATAATTGATAACTGTATTTTCATTTCAGCTATATGTATTATTTAGGTTATAAGGGGAACCCCTGCCCAATTTTTTTTGAAACAAGGTATAAAATTGCTTGAAATGGATAATGGAGCATTTGGTTGCCATGGAAACCAAACCAGAAAGCAAAAATTTTGAAAAAAAAACACGTTTTCTGCTGTGTGTTATGTTTTGAAATCGACTTTATGTATAAAATAAATTATAAGGGGAACCCCTGCTCAAATTTTTTTTGAAAGGGGTTTTATAATGCCAGGGAAATCCGATATGGGAGTTCGTTTGGGAGACTTTTGTGTTTCGCTTGCGAACACAGTTATCACTTGTTGTTATTAATTAAGTCTCCCGGAGACTTTTTGTTTTTGTTGCGTTTCTTATTATTATTATTCTTCATTCTTTCTTCTCGTCCGGATGAACTTGTCCAGAGTAGATCTTAGAGACCTTTTAACCTAGAGCTTTGAAACTTTGTATCATGTTAGCCCCATGTATCTAGTTGTGCATAATCTAAAAATGTTTAGATTGGGTTCCACTAAGGGTACATTTGGGGGCTCGAATAGGGGTGAGGTCTTCCATGTTAACCCTATGGGATAATGAAATTTTGAATTTTTTTCACCATATTTTCACTGTATCTTGAAAACTAGTAAATGAAACTCCATGAAACTTCATAGGAAAGATGTTTGTCATGTGAGAAAGGGTCCCACAGGATAAGAAATTTCAAAATTAGAACCGTTGCCATGGAAACCATACAAAAAATTGAAATTTTGAGAAAACGCATTTATTATTGATAATTATATTTTCATTACAGCTATATGTATTATTAAGGTTATAACGGGAACCCCTGCCCAAATTTTTTTGAAACAAGGTATGAAATTCATTGTTATGGATAATGGAGCATCTGGTTGCCATGGAAACCAAGCCAAAAAGCTACAATTTTGTTTAATTAGTACTGTTGCCATGGAAACCATACAAAAATTGAAATTTTGAGAAGACACGTTTATTATTGATAATTGTATTTTTATTACAGCTATATGTATTATTAAGGTTATAAGGGGAACCCCTGCCCATTTTTTTTAAACAAGGTATGAAATTCATTGCTATGGATAATGCAGCATTTGGTTGCCATGGAAACCAAGCCAAAAAGCTATAATATTGAAAAAAAACGTGTTTTCTGCTGTGTGTTATGTTTTGATTTCAACTATATGTATAAAGTAAATTTTAAGGGGAACCCCTGCTCAATTTTTTTTCAAAGGGGGTTTTAAAATGTCCAGGAATCCGATATGGGAGTTCGTTTGGGAGACTTTTGTGTTTCGCTTGCGAACACAGTTATAACTTGTTATTAAGTCTCCTAAACGAAGTTTGGGGAGACTTATTGTTTTTGCTGTGTTTTTTATTTTTATTTTTATTATTATTATGTCGCCCCAGACGAAGTCGGGGAGACATATTGTTATTTCTCCGTTTCTTTGTTACGCTTTCTTATTATTTTACTTCCAATAATTTTGTCCAAGCGAGTTCTCAGAGATGCCTGAACAGAACCACTTGATACTTGGCACACAGTTGGACCACCATGTGAAGTTATGCATGACGGTTAAATAAGTTTCAAATTTGCCGCCATTTCCAAGATGGCCGCCATTTTACGTTAAAAAATAGAAGATTCAATAACTCAGGAACTGCTTAGCAGAATTTCTTCATATTTCACATAAATGTTCAGTAAGATGAGCCGAAGGAATTTATGCGAAGGAATTTTTCAAAATGGCCGCCATTTCTAAGATGGCCGCCACTTTACGTTAAAAAATAGAAGATTCAATAACTCAGGAACTGCTTTGCAGAATTTCTACATATTTCACATAAATGTTCAGTAAGATGAGCCGAAGGAATTTATGCGAAGAAATTTTTCAAAATGGCCGCCATTTTACGTTAAAATATAGAAGATTCATTAACTCAGGAACTGCTTTGCAGAATTTCTTCCTATTTCGCATAAATGCTCGAAAAGATGAGCCGAAGGAATTAACCCGAAGAAATTTTTCAAAATGGCCGCCATTTCCAAGATGGCTTGTTATAATTACGCTTTCTTATCATTTTACTTCCAGTAATTTTGTCCACGCGAGTTCTCAGAGATGCCTGAACAGAACCACTTGATACTTAGCACACAGTTGGACCACCATATGAAGTTATGCATGACGGTTAAAAAATTTCAAAATGGCCGCTATTTCCAAGATGGCCGGCATTTTACGTTAAAGATAAGAAGATTCAATAACTCAGGAACTGCTTTGCAGAAATTCTTCATATTTCACATAAATGTTCAGTAAGACGAGCCGAAGGAATTTATGTGAAGAAATTTTTCAAAATGGCCGCCATTTCCAAGATGGCCGTCATTTCCAAGATGGCCGCCATTTTACGTTAAAAAACAGAAGATTCAATAATTCAGGAACTGCTTTGCAGAATTTCTTCATATTTCACATCAAAACTAGTTCCAAAATAAAAGAGGAAAATTCCAATAATCCTTTTTTAGTGGAAATACCTTGAAAATTGATATAAACACATTAAAGTGTCATTAAATAGTTTAAGAAATTAAAAACGACTTCATTATAAATTTATTCTGACAGAATCACACTGAAAATAAATTTATTTTGAAGATCGAATCAGCCTACATAAAACTGTCTTTACAATAACTGTATTAAGACTTCATTATAAATTTATTCTGACAGAATCACACTGAAAATATTTTTTTTTTGAAGATCGAATCAGCCTACATAAAACTGTCTTTACAATAACTGTATAAAGACTTTATTATAAATTTATACTGACCAAATCAGTTTGAAAATAAATTTATTTTGAAGATCGAATCAGCCTACTTAAAACTGTCTTTACAATAACAGTATTAAAACTTCATTATAAATTTATACTGATCGAATCAGTTTGAAAATAGATTTATTTTGAAGATCGAATCAGCCTATATAAAACTGTCTTTACAATAACTGTATAAAAACGTCATTATAAATTTATACTGACCAAATCAGTTTGAAAATAAATTTATTTTGAAGATCGAATCTGTCTTTACAATAACTGTATAAAGACTTTATTATAAATTTATACTGACCAAATCAGTTTGAAAATAAATTTATTTTGAAGATCGAATCAGCCTTCATAAAACTGTCTTTACAATAACTGTATTAAGACTTCATTGTAAATTCATACTGAAAGAATCACACTGAAAATACATTTATTTTAAAGATCAAATCAGCTTCTGTATACAGCTTTCAAGAACATTAGAAATCATTTCACTTTAGAAAAACACATAGCAGTTAGAAATGGCAAACTTGAAAGTTTTCATAACTTTTATTTGCAAATTACGCCTATAGGCCAAGAAAATACAATCACGGGACATACATGACATACAAGCATATCGTTTATACAACAACAAATGGCATGAGAAAAAAAGGTGTATTTTTTACTTTCGCAAATCTGTACTTTAATAAAATGTGTATATTCAGATTTTTATCCTGAATTTTCAGAAATGAAGAATTTTTGTTCTGTATGTATTTTTATTTATAACGTATTTTTTAAATTAAATAAACAGTTTTTCTTTGTTTTTTTTTAGGTAGATAATATTAAGAAGAAAAATAGAAAATCATCAGACAAAATTTCATTATATTTTGCTCTTTTTTTAATTGATTAAGTTATTTATCTTTTTTATTTTTTTTCACCATTTATTTACTTAACTCATTTTAGAAAAAAAAAACATTCACAGATTTTTTTTCTTATCTGCATTTCTGTATGTTACTTTTATTATATAAAAAGAAATTGTAAAAGATTTTGTCTATTTTGAATTCTGCTTCATTGCACATGATAAACTGACATTTTTTTATGTGATACCTTATATAAGGATTGAAAGTTATTTAGTAATATTAAATAACAAGTACTAACATTTATATATTGAAAGTTTATATACATGTTACTAATGTTAAGGAGGCAGATTCTTAATGTTTTAACTAACTAATGTACAGATTGCAATAAAGATTATTAATTGAAAGAAAACAATTAATTTAATATGTGCCTGAATAGAAGATATAAAAAGTCACGTAAATAGTACTTACATCAATCTTCTTATAATGGTTTGGGCTTGTAATGAAATGCTTTTTCACCACAAATCAAGCATCTTCTTTTGAAACAATACTATCTACACACACTTTGAATTACAGATTTGATAAAAGGTCACATAATAAATGAACAGAATCTTCACACATTATTGAGGTAGTTGTGAAGTGATACGTTAAACTCTCAGCATGAGACTTCTGACAGAAGTAAAAGATTTTGTGTTATGTCATTAAGACTTACAAATTTCAGTTTACAGTGCTGACCCCCGTGTATATAATTATGTCAAATCTTTGGCTTCTGTCAGAAGTCTCATACTGAGAGTTTAATATATCACTTCACAACTACCACAATTATGTGTGAAGATTCTGTCCATTTGTTATTTGACCTCTTATCTGATTTGTGATTTAAACTGTGTGGTTTCAAAAGATGAAGATGCTTGATTTGTGGGGAAAATGCATTTTCTTACACAAGTAATCAGAAGATTAGTGTAAGTACTTTTTATGTTTTCTACATCTAAAAAGAACTTCAAGCACATTGAAAAAAAATACTTTTTTTATGTAATCCTTGTGTTCATCAGAATATTTTTTATGTTGTCCAGTGTGCATATTCTTCAATTTTTGCTCATGCTCTGTCTTTATATACATGACTGGAGGTGACAAATTAAAATAGGATTTAATGGAATTTTGTCAGATTGTCCCGAAATGTATCAAATGAAATTATCAAACAAAATATCGGGATTTGTGTGCAAAACAGTAATGCTTTTGAATGGATAAAACCAAAATGGTCTGAATATCTGAAAGAAATACAAAAACGTGAACAGTAAGCATCCTTAAAAGAGCAGGGTCATAGCCCTGCAATATATATATATTCTGGACCATATGCCTATTTGGATCATACGCGTATGGTCTGTACTGTATAGTGATTTTTTTTTTCAGATTAATCATTCTCATACCCCTTTCAAAATTTATGGGCTATTCTATTTAGATCCAATGGGGGTATTTATTCTTTGATCAACTTTTACAGGCATTTCAAATAATTGACTTAAAATTATTTTGATTAGATGTGCTTTGGTGAGGCATAAATTGTCGAAATCCACATTTGCAGAAACTAAATTAACAGTAACCTTGGTAATTTTCTATATTATCAATAGAGGATTTTATAAATTCAAGTACAGTATATACATTTGTATGTGCACTTTCTATATTTCTAAAGAAAAAAAGAGCAATGAATATATGCCCTAATATAATGATTTTATATAAGTATATTAAATATTAGCTTTTGTAGTTTTATCCTTTTTTTGTAAAGCATGCAAACAAAAAAATGCTGATCTTCAAGCACTTACGGTATCTAAATAAAATACAACTAAAGTATTGTCCAGTGTCTCAGAGGGCTGGAGATGTTTTACTTAAAAACACTGAAAATTTTCAGGATGTGTATAATATATCAAATTACCATATCTCAAATTTTAACTCTTTTATAATAGGTGAGGGTATAAGAATTCTAAAAAAAAACAATGATTTGAATTTTGAAACCAGAATTAAAGTAAATTAATTAATAAATCTAAAGAGTGTTATTCACTGCAATGTATCACACACTTTAAAGAAAATTCACAGAAAACTCAAAGAATTGATCAAATTCTTGTATCTGTGTTTCAAAATAATCCAAACATTGGTGAATTAGTCAAATGAACCATACCATTAATTGGAGGAAGTATGATAGCATAATCATTTGGAACAAATTGATTGTTATCAAGGAAATTACAGAAACATTTAGCACCTCATTATATAATGATACAATCAGTTGAATACTAGACATGACATGTATAATAAATAAGTAAGTGAATAATTAAATGAATAAAATAAAGGAATTGCAATTGCCTCTCATGAGGGGTTTTCTGGTCGATTCAGAAAAAAACACCTGAAACATTGAAAAATTGAAGCATTTCATGTATGTGTGGTTAGAGATATGAGGTGGATACTGGATAAACATATATTTGTTAGGTTTAATGCCTATATCTTGAAATTTTATCTGACACTTTGCTATTACCACTGCAAAATTTGCTAAATTTCATTTCATTTATTTTAGAGAATTTCAAGAGGGAAAGAAAAATTTAAAACAATATAGAAACAGAATAAGAAAATACCGAACTTACTGTTAATTTAGTTTCTGACAACAATGTCTCTTCAGTGCGGATCAAATAAAAAAAAACATTAAAAATCCATAAACCGAAATTTGTGTAAAAGCTGATAGAGACATCAGTTGTCGAAATGACTGCAGAAAGTAAATTTACAGTAACCTCTATATTTTGTTATTTTTCTTATCGAATGTTGTTATAATATGTTATAAGTAAGGCCATACATTACTCCTTGAAATAAATAATAAATAATTTTGAGAGCAAGAGAGAAGAAAGTTTTTTTTATCTTTTATTAACAATGTAATGCTAGGTTATATAATTTCCAAGGCAATGCCATCCTAAACAAAATAAATTTATATTCAGTATGATTCGGTCAGAATAAATTTATTATGAAGTCTTTAAACAGTTATTGTAAAGACAGTTTTATGTAGGCCGATTGAATCTTCAAAATAAATTTATTTTCAGTGTGATTTGGTCAGTATAAATTTATAATGAAGTCTTTATACAGTTATTGGGAAGACAGTTTTATGGCTGATTCAATCTTCAAAATAAATTTATTTTCAAACTGGTTTGGTCAGTATAAATTTATAATGAAGTCTTTATAAAGTTATTGTAAAGGAAGTTTTTGATGTAGGCTGATTGAATCTTCAAAATAAATTTATCTTCAGTGTGATTTGGTCAGTATAAATTTATAATGAAGTCTTTATACAGTTATTTTAAAGACAGTTTTATGTAGGCTGATTGAATCTTCAAAATAAATTTATTTTCAGTGATTCGGTCAGTATAAATTTATAATGAAGTCTTAATACAGTTATTGTAAAGACAGTTTTATGTAGGCTGATTCGATCTTCAAAATAAATTTATTTTCAGTGTGTTTTGGTCAGTATAAATTTATAATAAAGTCTTACATTGTGTCTTAATACAGTTATTGTAAAGACAGTTTTATGTAGGCTGATTGGATCTTCAAAATCAAACTTATTTTCAGTGTGATTCTCTTAGAATAAATTTATAATGAAGTCGTTTTCAATTTTTTAAACTATTTAATGACACTTTAATATGTTTATATCAATTTTCAAGGTATTTCCACTAAAAAAGGATTATTGGAATTTTCCTCTTTCATTTTGGAATTAGTTGTATATGAATTCGTAAACACCCTTGAAAAAAATTTATATAGACATATAGGGAAAAAAATGCAAGTTTGGTTTTTATTTTTTAATCCCCAGTTAAAAAGTTGATTTCCTCAGTCAAAAACTTTCAAATTTTCTTTCTCTTTCTAATGATACCAAATATAGCATGCTGTTCTGATTTATGAAGTGCTGTTTTGAGAATAATTGTGTTAACACCTTTGTATAGATGTTAACGAATTCGTATATGCGTACGAATTCGTACTTTTCCTGAACTGATTTAAAACTTGGTCTAGTTCACTTCCCAAGATGTTTATCTTTTCAAAAAATATCATGAGCCCATCGGATTACCTTTCGTTAAATTGGGAGCAATCCTTTTTGTTGAGAAATCCACTGAATTGTCAACTCCATTGACCAGAAAACAAAAGTAAACTTCAGAATTCTCTGGACTTTCCTTAGGTTACAAGGAATACATCCCATGGTTTTTTATTTCGTCACTGGGCGGGAAATTTGAAATCAGTGTTGCTGTATGGTAAACCCTCGAGAGTTCTGAATTTTGTTTATTTCCAAATATAGAAGTTTGTGGTCAATGGAGTTGACAATTCAGTGCATTTCTCAACAAAGAGGATTGCTCCCAATTAAACGGAAGGTAATCAGATGGGGCTCATGATATTTTTTGAAAAGATAAGCATCTTGGGAAGTGAACTAGACCAAGTTTTAAATATTCTATGTGGAAATAACAAAATAAAACAGGTGTTGAACTGATGTCCGCTCTTGTTAGTGTATATGCATGGATAGTAAAATTTTCTAATAGTAACAAGGCCCTGTGTCCTATCCACAGACACAGGCACACCTGACCAAGAAATTTTGAAAAGGGCGATCTTTTTCTGAGACAAGTTCTTGTAGTCCAGTCACTGGAATGTGATCACAGCCCAGCCACAGAGCCTTAAAACTATCGTCTGATATTTACTTTCAATCATCAATGCAAATCAAAGCAATATAATAATTTCGTCAGTTACAGAACCGAACAGAAAGAATGTAAACAAACCACACCAAAAGTCATTTGGGCAGTAAAGGTTTCTAGATTTTCTGTCCTACATTTATGTACTTTTGGAAATTAACTACTTTCAATGTTAATATTTAATTATTAGGGCCCTGCATCGAGATGCGGGTGCCCTATAGTTTTTACTTTGTCTGTCCTTCCGTCCGTCAACAATTATTTTCGTCAAAGATTTCTTGGCTTGTATAAGTTGGAATGATTTGAAATTTGGTCTGAAGCTTTATGATAATGAGTTGTATTGTGTAAGCAATTTTCAATATTGTTAGGCATCCACTTCCTGTTTGCTGATACTTTGATTTTTTTTACTATTAACAAATTTTTCGTCACACATTTCTTGGCTTTTGCAATAGGGAATGATTTGAAATTTGGTCTGGAGCTTGGAAATGATGAATTGTATTGTGTAAGCGATTTTCAAGTTCTTCAGGTATCCACTTCCTGTTTGCCGATACTTTGATTTTTTTCTATGAACGAAATTTTTGTCACAGATTTCTTGGCTTCTACAATAGGGAATGATTTGAAATTTGGTCTGAAGCTTGGAAATGATAATTTGTATTGTGTGAGCGACTTTTAGGTTTGTCACTGAACTACTTTCTGTTTTGCTGATACTTTGATTTTTAA
>MJUU01012366.1:44020-73433 GCA_002080025.1 Modiolus philippinarum | reverse complement strand
ATTTGATTCCCTTTTTAAAAGCTTTCTGCATAAGCCTTATACTGTAAACTTATTAATTTTTGCAGTTGCTAATTTTGGGGTTTCTTGAACTGGGATATATTCGCAGGTATCAATTTTCATGGTTTTTAGGAACTACTAAAAATATTTAGAAGCCTTCTAATTGTTTCTGAGATATTTGCAGTAACCACTTTTTGCGGTCTTTTGTCAAATGCAAAAATAGCGAAAATAATTACTTGTTTACAGTGTCGTATCAATAAAGTTACTTTGCTTAATGTTGTGAATGGGAAGATGACTAAATTTTGATTTCATTACATGTAACTGTCAATTTTACTTGATACAGAATTGTACCGAACTTTTATGTTAATCTACTACATTGTATTAGTATAAGGATAAAGATACCTTATGGAATATAGATACATTACCTGTAAAAATCGGCACTGATGAAAAGTACCTACTGATCGTTGAATTTCATTGAAAATTCACCTCAAACTTTTGAAAAAACAAATTTTTTGACATTTTTTCAAAATCCCTGAATAATGGTGAATTCAAATGTCGAAAAAATAAAGAAATTACGGTATCTTTCAAGAGGATTCAAAGCCAGAAATGTTTTTTGATATATCATGCCTCTGAATCCCTTCTTTTTTGTTTGTTTGTCAGTCTTCCATTATGAGTTACAGATTCTTTGAACTAATTTTTGATAAAACTGCTTTCCTTGGACTGAAAAAAATGCTTTGCAATACCAGTTTTCAAGACTCTTTTTTTATCACCAAATTTAAGTTAACAATTGCAGATATTGATCTTATACAACATGTAAGATGTTCTATTTGATATATGTCTGCCTTAACCATGTTGTTAACCACCATGAGTTTGGATCAAGTTTTAATTTCATTTTGGTATATGGTATTCTATTTATAAGTAGGAGATGGTTGATTGGGGCCTGAGTGGCTGAGTGGTTTACTTACCTGTACAATCACTGTAGCTTATCACCTTTGCGATGTGAGTTTGCAGCCCACTTTGTAAATAACAAAAAAGGGTGCACTTGACTTGCAACTGCACATGATAAGGTACTAGTATGTCAGTTACCTGCCCAAGGTTGATGGTTCTCTATGGGTACTGACAGGCATCCTCCATCATTAAAGATCACTGCCACAATATAGCTGAAATACTGCTGAAAGTGGCGTTAAACTCCATACAAACATAAAATGATTATTTATTTTGTGTCAGATTTTCAAACTTCTTTCGTTTTATCCCCATTTTGATTTTTTGCACAATGACCTCTACTTTTCTCATATTTTTTCTCTTCAAAAACTAATTACAAACTCCCTGAATATTTTTTTAAGTTTATTTAAAATTCTTTGTATTCTGTTGAACTTATGATATTTTTTGGATTTTTTTCAACATGAAAATTAATGGAGAATCTTGAGAGATTCAATTTCCAGATTTTCTATGTCTTGTACATGTCTTAAAAACATGTACAATATGATTCACAATCTGTAATTAAAAAAAAAATCATTTGTTATTAGTGTTGTTCCAGCTTGACACATCCACTTCACAAACTCCTTATACATGTTATAGGCTATACTAAGTAGTGACCTAATTTCAGATTTGATTTTTTTCAATTTTCAGGTCAAAGATCATTGATGATGATGTAGACATAAAATCCTTACTTCCAGATGACCAGGGTACAACTGTAGATGAATATATCGGTGAAGATGACCCGACCATTGTAGCAATCATTGATGAAAGACCAGATAATATAAAACAATTAGAATCATATAGACATAGTGATGGACGATGGAAAACCCTAGGAAATGGTTTGTTCATGGTTATTTATAGATCTGTCTGACGTAAAAATGCTTTTGGTCATTTTGTACCAATATCTCTGTATTCTGAAACTTTGTAAGCCAAAAACTTGTCAAAGTGAAACAATATCTTCAGTACCAAAGGAGGTTGGTTAAGACTGTTTCATTGTCTTTATACCCCCTGCAAACAAAGTTTGGGGTATATAGAAATCACCCTGTCTGTCCGTCTGTCCGTCCCTGTACCCAGTCAGTGCTTGTTCTCCTGAACAGCTACTTGGATTTTGATGAAATGTTACACAGTTGTAGTATTCCATCTGAAGGTGTGCATGAAATAATATGGTTGCTGCCTGAAATTTTAAAGGGGAGATAATTTGTCTTTGAATATTATCTGGCAAAATTGGGGAACAAACCCTGTCTGTCCGTCTGTCCGTCCCTGTACCTTGTCAGCGCTTGTTCTCCTAAACAGCTGCTTGGATTTTGATAAAATGTTACACAGGCGTAGTACACCACCTGAAGATGTGCATGAGGTAATATGGTTGGTGCCTGTAATTTTGAAGGGGAGATAATTATACCCCCCGCAAACAAAGTTTGGGGGGGTATATAGGAATCACCCTGTCCATCTGTCTGTCCATCCATGTACCTTGTCAGCACATGTTCTATTAAACCGCTGCTTGGATTTTGATGAAATGTTGCACAGTTGTAGTACACCATCTGAAGATATGCATGAAATAATATGGTTGCTGCTGGAAATTTTGAAGGGTAGATAATTTGTCTTTGAATATTTTCTGAAAAAAGGGGGGAAACAAACCATAACAGCACATATTCTCCTAAACGGCTGCTTGGATTTTGATGAAATATTGCATGGTTGTAGTTTACCACCTGAAGATGTACATGGAGTAATTTAATTACTGTCCAATATTATTTTGAAGGGGAGATAATTTGTCTTTGAATATTTCTGGAAAAGGGGGAGGGGGCCAAACCTTGTGAGCACATGTTCTCCTAAGGGCTGCTTTGATTTTGATGAAATGTTACAGAGTTGTAGTACACCACATAAAGATGTGCATGAAGTTATATGGTTGCTGCCTGAAATTTTGAAAGGGAAATATTTCATCTTTGAATATTTTCTGGGAAAAGGGAAAATGAANGGGGGGTTTAACTGGCTGCCATTTGGCGACAGCTCTAGTTGTATTTTTCTGAATTTTTTAATTCTTGAAACAAATGGGGGAGCAGGGGTTATGTATTTTAGTGATCTTTGCTCACATTTTTAGCTCACCTGACCCGAAGGGTCAGTGTGAGCTATTGCCATCACTTGGGGTCCGTCATCCCTTGGTCCGTCTGTTAAACTTTTCACATATTCATCTTCTCCTCTGAAACCACTGAAGCAAATTCAACCAAACTTAAAAGGAATGATGTATGGAAGGTCCTTTACAAAGATTGCTCATTTTGTTCTGATTTGATAAAAAACATGGCCGCCAGCGCGGAACTCAAGTTTAACATTGGACCCTATGGGAAAAATCACATTTTCATCTTCTGCTCTGAAAAGGCTGAAGCAAATTGAACCAAACTTTACAGGAATGATGTACTAAATGTCCTAAACAAAGATTGCTCATTTCATTCTGATCCGATGAAAAACATGGCGGCCATCATGGAACATGGTTTAACATAGGACCGTATGGGAAAATTACATTTTCATCTACTGCTCTGAAATTGCTGAAGCCAATTGAACCAAACTTTACAGGAGTGATGTACTTAAGGTCCATTACAAAGATGGCTCATTTTGTTCCAATCTGACTAAAAACATGGCCGCTAGCACGGAACATGGTTTAACATAGGACCCTATGGGAAAATCACATTTTCATCTACTCCTCTGAAACCAATGAAGTAAATTCAACCAAACTGTACAGGAATGGTGAATGGAAGGTCTTTTACAACGATTGCTCATTTCATTCTGATCCAATAAAAAACATGGCCGCCAGTGTGGAACTTAGGTTTACAGTCTGTGCCATTAGCCACTAGCCCTATGCCCGAGACTAGTAGAATCAGTTTCGGGCTAGTAAAAACTTGAAGTCACTAGCCCACAGGGCTAGTTAAAATTGTACATTTTTAACAAAGAATTTTCTATTAGGGCTAGTGAAATTGAGTTCGGGCTAGTACTGCACAGGACCTTACTAGCCCCTCAGGGCTAGTGAATGAAAAAGTTTTTGGCACAGACTTGGTTTAACATTGGACCCTAAGGGAAAAATCACATTTTCATCTTTTCCTTTGAAACTGCAAAAGCAAATTCAACCAAACTTTACAGGAAGGATGAATAGAAGGTCCTTAACAAAAATTTTTCATTTCCTTACAATCCGTTAGAAAACATGGCTGCCAGCACGGAACATAGTTTATCATTGGACCCTATGGGAAAATCACATTTTCATCTACTCTTCTGAAACCATTGAAGCAGATTCAACCTAACTTTACAGGAATGATGACTGAAGGTACTTTACAAAAATTGCACATTTCATTTTAATCTGACAAAAAACATTGCCTCAAGTGCAGAACATAGTTTAACATTGGAGCCCAGTATAAGAAAACCATCCTTCTTCTCTCAAAACAATTAAAGCAAATTATACTAAATGTATAGAAGGTCCTTTGCAAAAATTACTCATTTAATAGGATCAGACAAAACACACAGATGCTAATTGAGAACATACCTAAACACCCTACCCCATTGGTTAAAAACATGATCATTTTTGGTCATGCATGGCATAGAAGCGTTTTGTCAGGTGAGCAATACAGGCTCAGTCTCTGAGCCTCTAGTTCGAGTTTGTCTTAGAAAATTTTCTGGAAAAGGGGGGGATGAACTTTGTCAGCACACATTAACAAACAGCTGCTTGGATTTTAATGTTACACAGTTGTAGTACACCACCGGAAGATGTGCATGAACTTTTATGTTTGCTGTTCAGAAATTTTGAATGGGAGATAACTTGACTTTGAATATTTTCTGGAAAAAGAGGGGGCGAACTTTGTCAGCACATGTTCTCCTAGACAGCTGCTTGGATTTTGATGAAATGTTACACAGTTGTAGTACATGGTCTTCAGGTCACTACCTGAAGATGTGCATGAAGTTATATGGTTTCTGCTCGAAATTTTTAAGTGGAAATATTTCATCTTTGTCAGTGCATGTTCTCCTAAACGGCTGCCTTGATTTTGATAAAATGTTACACAACAGTTGTAGTACACCACCTGAAGATGTGCATGAATTTTTGTGGTTGTTGCCCAAAATTTTGAAGGGAGATAATTTAACTTTGAATATTTCTGGAAAAAATGGAGGAGGACGAACTTTGTTAGCACATGTTCTCCTAAACGGCTGCTTGGATTTTGATGAAATGTCACACAGTGTAGTACTCCTTCTGAAGATATGCATGAAGTTGTATGGTTGCTGCTCGAAATTTTGAAGGGGAAATATTTCATCTTTGAATATTTTCTGGAAAAAGGGGGTGAGATATATAATTGTGTTGTGTGCACATTTGTTCAGTGTCCACAACTGTATTGTGTCCACACACACTTAAATTTACACTTGCTATATTGATTCAGGGTTCAGTTAGCAGGGGTATAACTGGCTGCCATTCAGCAACAGCTCTAGTTTGAATTTGATTTTTCATTGTTATATGTTACTAGTATCCAGAATTTAAAGAAAATTTATACTACATTTCTAACAAAACAAATTTTTAGTTTGTCTCAATGACAATTTGACTACCCCTGGTGTCTATGTCTAAGTTTGTGTCCGCGATTGGGCATATATCTCTGCAACTATGTATGGTAGGGTCATCAATCATTTGCATGCAGGTGCATCTTGGGTTGACTGACAACCTCAAAGAAAATTGGGTCTCTTTGACGTATATTTTCTGCTTGATCGGCTTCCTTTCAAATTTACATCCAAGTTCATATTTCAGTCAGTATACATGGTAGGATCATCTTATGGTTGGTCTGCATCAGTGCAAAATAAAATCACTTTGACTTATATTTTGTGCTTGATTGATTTACATTCAAGTTTTGGGATGTGTTCAGATCTCAGTCACTATACATGGAAGGATAATGTAACCTAGCATGTTAAAGCAACTCTGATGGTCATTACATCACTTTGACCTATTTTTTACACTTGAGTGATTTACATTCAAGTTTATGGAGGAATTCATATTTGTCACTGTACATAGTAGGATTATGTAACCTTGCATCTCTAATGGAAGATTAACATCCAGGCAAAATTTGGCAAACTTTGAAATCTAATATTACCTTTGTTTTGTCTTGCACAAGTGTGAGATGAATTATTCATGTTATGATGTTATAAATACAAAATGTATCTTTTTTTTTTTATGTATCTTATGAGTCACTAATTATATTATGTCAATTGACCTTTACACCATTTGGTAAGATTTTATTGGTTGAAAGCCTTCCCTGGATCCCGATGTCTAAAATTTAAGATTTGAATAGTTGTCTGATTTAGACTTAGAGTAGCATTAATGAAACTGAAACTTTATATACCACCAGGTGTGTAAAATTTCTCAACATTGCTTTTTCACAGGTTAATTCTGTAAATCAAGACTTTCGATGATATATTTGATTGTATAATATGTACCTTCAGTCTTCAAGTTGAAGGCCTCATGGTGCCTTCAAGATGAAGAACAACAATAAAAGCTTTGTCCCATTGCTTATTATTAACATATATTTGTAGAGACTTTGTCTCATTTGCATTTCCTCCATATCCCTTCATTGTTCATTCAGTCTTCAAACCATAGTTGAATGAGAAAGCAACTGTACCATTGAACACAAAGCTTATGAAATTAAATATTTAGAACATAATATTGTGAAAGCTGTATAAAAAGTTCAGTCTTCATATGCAAACTTTTTATACGCCAACTCAAAAGAGAGTAGGGTAATTAAACTACATTCACCTTGTCCATCCGTTCATCTGAAAATTATTTCTGCCACATTTTTCTCAGCTTCTACAAAAGGGATTGATTTCAAAATTGATATACAGCCTCTATATGACTGAACATTCCATTTTGAGTCCTGTCAGATGTGTATTTTCTGTTTGCCGAAATGAGAACTTGGTTACAAAATGTAGTAAAATATGCATGTTTCTTAGCTTCTACAAGAGAGATTGATTTCAGAATTAGTATGCAGCCTCTGAACGGTTAGTTGTTAGAAACATCCTTATTTAAATCCCATCATATATGTACTTCCTGTTTGACAAAATGTGGACTTGGTCACCAAATTAAGTGAAACATGAATTTTTTTTTGTACTCCTAGTTCATGTCATTTAATACATGAATCACTAAATTCTGACATGGCCAAATATGAAAAGTTGTTTTCTTTTCGAATTATTTGATATGATTATGTAGCTTTGTTGCTTAAAGATTGTTTTTCTGCTTATGTCTGGGTGGCGTTGGTGGTGTAATGTTAAGCATGATTACCTTGAGTCCCTGAGTTTGTGTATTCTTGATCTCATTTAGGACCAATCAAACATGGATATTTAAACATTTACCAGACCCTTTTAGAAGGAGTCTTTCCCCCAAAAAAAATTTATTTTAAAATCATGCAGAATTCCCAAAACTATGTTCAGTGGAGGCTTTCCCCCTAAAAAATTATTTCCAAATCATGCAGAATTCCCAAAACTATGTTCAGTGGAGTCTTTCCCCCCCAAAAAAAATTATTTCCAAATCATGCAGAATTCCCAAAACTATGTTCAGTGGAGGCTTTCCCCCAAAAAAATTATTTCCAAATCATGCAGAATTCCCAAAACTATGTTCAGTGGAGTCTTTCCCCCCAAAAAATTATTTCCAAATCATGCAGAATTCCCAAAACTATGTTCAGTGGAGGCTTTCCCCCCAAAAAATTATTTCCAAATCATGAAGAATTCCCAAAACTATGTTCAGTGGAGGCTTTCCCCCCAAAAAATTATTTCCAAATCATGCAGAATTCCCAAAACTATGTACAGTCAAACTTTGATGGCTTGACCACCCAGGGGACTCAAACTGTTCGAGCCTGAAGGGTTTTTTAGATTTGGAGATTGTACTATGTTCCTCCAATTCTTAGCGTGTTAACCCAGTTGGTTAAAAATATGTATTATTTTTAATCCACACGTTGGTTAAATTTCTGCGTGATGTTTCCTTTCATTCATAGAGTCTGTTGTAATGGCATTGTTACTAGGCTTTAAGATAGTGCAACCATTGTTGACAACCGTACTGAACCATTAAATCTGCACCTGAAACACAGTAAAAGTCATTGGAGAAACAATATGTCCTTCCATTTGCTTGTGGATTACGATATTTCTCCATTCTCGATAGTTAAATTTCTGATTTTAACATGGTCGCTAAAGCTTGCATGTTGAAAATCACAAATTTAACTAACTCGAACTGGAGAAATATCACAATCCACTTGATCCAGAAGGATATACTGTATTTAAACTTGAACAAATGGACAACAAAAAGAGTTCCCAACATCCATGGTGTTCCAGCTATAGGGTCTGTAAGTCTCGTCATGTGACACAGAGAAATCACGATAAAACTGCAATTTGAAAACATTTCCCGCCAAAATATGACGTTGCAGCATTATGACATCCTAATTTTGTGTTTGAAACATCATATGTTGTTGTTAATAATGTAATTTCTGGGTACAAATTATGTGCCCGGAAGTTCCAAAATTAAATGAGACTTACAGACCCTATTGCAGTTTGAACCATCAAAGTTCAAATGTATTTACAATGTACCTTCCTAATTTCTATTCCCAAAAGACCAAATTTTGTCACACAAGACAGGACTAGTGTCATTAAATATTCATATACAGCAAAGGTGTTAATTTTCGAAATTAAGTGAATAAATGTCTGTGAATCTTTTATTTTATATATCAAGACCATTAGATGTTGTCTTTAAGATTTTAGAATATTTCCTAGAGGGTATATTTTCGTGAATTTATCTTATTAGGGAAAATAACATTCAATCCCTTGTGAAAATTATGTTAGACCCTTTACAAATCTTGCAGACTGATTTAGCTGAAAGATTGCTGCTTTGGCTTAAAATAGCTGTTCATCCATTAATCTAGATCTTTTTGTGGCACTCTTTTCTTTGTTTTTACAGATGACCGATTTGATCCAGCTTTGCTTAAAAGCCTGAAAGACGAAGACATAATAAAAAATAAAAAAATGATTCTCAAAGACAGTGATAAAAATACGAACAGTAGAAATTCCAATTCAAGAAATTTAAAGCACAAAAGGAGTCAAAGACATGATTCTGATTCTGATAGTTCTTTACCAAGGAAACAAAGACATGACTCAGATTCTGACCATTCACTTCCAAGGAAACAAAGGCATGATTCAGATTCTGACCAATCACTACCTAGAAAACAAAGACATGATTCAGATTCTGACCAATCGTTACCTAGAAAACAAAGACATGATTCAGATTCCGACCAATCATTACCTAGAAAAAAGAGACATGATTCAGATTCAGACCACTCACTACCTAGAAAACAAAGACATGAATCTGGTTCTGATTCTGATGTATCTCCTCCAAGAAAAAGGAAAAACACAGACTTATCACCTCCAAGAAGGAAAAGAAGAGATTCAGACTCAGATGTATCTCCACCAAGGAGAAACAAAAGAGATTCTGGATCTGATCAGTCGCCACCAAGAAGAAAAAGAGCAGATTCTGGATCTGATCAATCTCCAAGGAGGAAAAGAGCAGATTCTGGATCCGATCAATCACCACCAAGGAGGAAAAGAGCAGATTCTGGATCCGATCAGTCACCACCAAGGAAGAGGAAGGCTGACTCTGGATCAGATCTATCACCGCCAAGGAGAATTCAATCCTCAAATTCTGAAACCAAAAAGGAAAAAATGGACAAAACATTATCTGGAAAAAGAGCTGGATTATCAAGTGCTAAAGACATGAAAATTGAAGCAGAAAAAATTAAACAAAAAGAGAATGATGCTTTTAAAAAGGTAAACATAAAATAAGTTAATTAAGTCTTACAAAAGTAATATACCGGTACATTGTATTAGGATCATAATTCAACATTATAGCTCACGTCAAGACACAGTACAAACCATAGTTGATTCATTTTATTTTATAACTGCAGAATTTTGAAGGTACTACAGTTAAACTTCCATGGTTCTATCATCTAAGGTACTGATGAAAACAATTCAAGCTATCAAGATCAAACTTTGTATAAAATATAAAAAAAGATACAACAACAAAAAGGATTTGAGACATCCTCAGTGTTCAAGATATTGCGGTACGAGTCACCTAAGATTAACTGCATTATGGTTAGGAGCAGTAGTTGGCATTTCAGCAGCATCTAAACACCAGATTGACAGGTTATTATTTATACTATAACTAATCCAAGATTCTGATTATCGCAAAATATTCAACGAATGATCGAATAACGCAGTAATTCACGAATGCGCGGAGCGCATGAGTGAATTACAGCGTTTTTCGATCATGAGTTGAATATTTTCGATAATCAGAATCAAGGATTAGTTATAGTTTTTATTATATAGATCTTCATGCATATTTGATGGTTCCTTTAATGATTCATTTCATGAACTACGTTTTCAAGATTAATCCGCTGTGACGTTTACTTAACAACAACGTTGACAACGTTTATTGTGACGTCACTTCCTATAGTGAAATTATGGAAAATAATTTCACAGTTAATTATCACTTTTCTTTCACTGGGAAATCTCAATCTTTCACCGCTATCTATATAATAATAGATTTTAGCAAAAATTTTTTGACACTATAAAGACTGAATTCAAGGTATAGTTTGTGGTCTCACCTGTTTCAGGATAAATGTCTTGAAGGGGCCAAACTAAGTGTTTCATACACATTACTGTGGAAGCACTTTTACTCGCGAACATTGATCAATTTTCGTGGTTTTCATAAATATTACTTTTTAGTGGGTACATGTACTTAAATTTGTGGTTTTGTATTCCGTGCATTAGAATTCTTTGGAAAAAAAGTATTTAGTCAGGAACTTAATTTTGTGGTTTTAGAGAACAACCAAGTCCAAGAAAATTGGGACCCCACGAACAATAGTTACCTTCACAGTATTTTGAAGTAGAACATTAATTTTTCTTCAGACTTACAGCTGTATATTTAAAATTTAAATAACAAGATTATTCAGCTAAAATAAAATGACACTGTTTTTGAAATAATTAGTAGCTCCTCCATAAAGTTTGAGGCATTTCACCTTAATCTAATTCAAATTAGATTTACCAGTTGTTCCTTATACTCACTGCATGGTAGATCTAACAACGTCCCATTCTACTTTCTGTTCTGATGAACTTTCAAATCAACCAATCAGATTGCAGCTTCCGGGATTTTTGAAGCATTGGACTTAGGATAAAACCCTAGGATTTCGAAAAGGTCATCAGAATAGAAAATACAATGGGATGTTTTTAGCTCTCCTCACGAAGCGTCCCTAGTGTCCGCATCACATCCGTGTCCAGTTAGGAAGAATGGTTAAAGTCCATTCCTGCTTACTGACAAGTCCCATATCAACCAAATTGGTATGTACATGTATGATGCATTTTTGGATAACAACAACAATGCATGCTTCTGATGCTGTCTGTGACCTACATTTTATGCATGAGCAACTTGAATGGTCAAAGTCCATTCCGGCTTCCTGTCAAGTCCCACATCAATCAACCATATTGGTATGTATGTACATTTTGGGATGACAACAATGCATGCTGTGGATGCTGTCTGTGACCTACATTTTACGCATGAGCGACTTGGTTAGGTAGAATGGTTAAAGTCCATTCCCGCTTACTGACAAGTCCCACATCAACCATATTGGTATGTACAAAATGTATGATGCATTTTGGGATGACAACAACAGTGCATGTTTCATATGCTGTCTGTAACCTACATTTTACGCATGTGCGACTTGGTTAGGTTGAATGGTTTAAGTCCATTCCTGCTTACTGACATGTCCCACATCAACCATATGGGTATGTATGATGCATTTTGGGATGACAACAACAATGCATGCTTTGGATGCTGTCTGTGACCTACATTTTATGCATGAGTGGCCTGGTTAGGTAGAATGGTTCAAGTCCATTCCTTCTTACTGACAAGTCCCACATCAACCATCCTGGTATGTATGATGCACTTTGTGATGACAACAACAATGAATGCTGCGGATGCCATCTATGACCTACATTTTACGTATGATTGACTTTGTTAGGTAGAATGGGTAAAGTTCATCCCTGCTTACTGACATGTCCCACATCAACCATATTGGTATGTATGATGCATTTTTGGATGACAACAACAATGCATGCTTCGGATGCTGTCTGTGACCTACATTTTACACATGAGTGACTTGGTAGGTAGCATGGTTCAAGTCCATTTCCGCTTATTGACATGTCCCACATCAACCATATTGGTATGCATGATGCATTTTAGGCTGCAGTGAATGCTTTGGATGCAGTCTGTAAACTACATTTTATGCATGACTGAATCTGTTAAAAAGAATGATTACAGTCCATTCCTGTTTACTGATATGTGCAGCATGTGACAATGCTGCGCAACTAGGTGAGCTTAACAGGCTGTGCCTGCTTTCTATGTTTAGATCTACCATGCAGTGAGTGTCAGCAACAATTTGTAGATATAATTTTGATTAGATTTCATTTCACCTTTGCTTGATGGACAGTTGCTGAAGGTGAAAACTGTAGGAATATTTTGAGATAACACTTTTATTATACCACTATAGAAATTGCCTCAAAAATTTCTTTTGCAGTAGTATTAAACCTGTAGAATGATTTTAGAAATAGACCTTATCCAAGCTCTTGTGACAGGATTTACCAGATCACGTCACAGTATAGAAAACGTTACGTCATAAAGCCTAAGACGTCATAAACCTATGTTGTTGAAGTACATTCTTGGTCACATGGGGCGGACACGTTTGTGACGTAGGGCGGACAAACAACAGAGGGTGAATCTAAATACCAGAACTCGGAAATGGTCTATTAACATGTGAATACAAGTTATTTTACTACATTGTACTACTAGTACATAGTATGTTTATTATAGGCTAACAAATGAAGTATGCAGGGTATATAGGAATCACCCTGTCTGTCTGTCTGTCTGTCCACAATTTAAAACAGTTGTAGTATACCACCTGAAGATGTGCATGAAACAATATAGTAGCTTCTTTAAATTTTGAAGGGGAGATAATTTGTCTTTGAACATTTTCTTGAAAAAGGGTAGATTAATCTTGTTAGTGCATGTCCTCTTAAACAGGTGCTTGGGCTTTGAAGAAATGTTACACAGTTGTTGTATGCCACCTGAAGATGTGTATGAAGTTATATTTTATGAAAGGAAATGGAGTAAATGAACATGAGACCATAACACATATGTTAACTCCGGATACACCTGCAATAATTTTAATGAGCTGTATGGCCATTTCGGAAATTTATTCCTCATCAGCAGCACTAGAATATGTTTGCTGCTTCAAATTTTGGAGGGGAGACATTTCAATTTTGAAATATTTTCTGGAAAAAAGAGGGAGGTATATCATTGTGTCCTTGCTTGTATTGTGTCCACACTTGTACTGTGTGCACACCTATATTGTGTCCACACAGAATTAATTATGCACTTACCATATGGATTCAGGGTTCAATGAGTAGGAGGTCTAGCTGGTTAATGACTACTATTCAGCAGCAGCTCTAGTTCTTCTTGGAGTACAGTATGTATTGAGATATAACTATTGTCTGGTTAGTAGGACAATTAAGAGGTTATGGTTGTAAACAACAACAATTTCCCATGCATTGTAACAATATTTTATCATTATAGAAAAATTTTAATTAAAATTTTCCCATTTTCAGAAGTTTAAATATACATGTACTTTATAACAGATTAGTAATGAACGACTTGGAAGAGATGCTGCTACGGTATTCAGAGATAGAAAAACAGGGAGGAGAAGAAATATGGATGAGGAGGCAGAAAAAGATGCAGAACAATTGGAAAAGGAAAGAAAGATGACAGAAAAATATCAGAAATGGGGCAAAGGGTAATATTAAATTTGTCTCGCCTCTGAAAAAAATGCAAAATACAAGACATATACATACAAAGTACATGTATTGCAGTGTAACTTAAATTATCTAGTTGAGTATATGATTCAGTGGCATTTTCTTTTAATTCAGTAGTAGTACAGTACAGTGGAAAATTTTCGCATAGTTTTAAATTTAATGTATTTTCGCGGATGGATTTAAATCGAGAAAATAAATTCTGTGAATATTTTATTTTTTCAAATGATATACATAGGATCTTTGCTAACCCGCAAATTAAAACACTTAATTTTTGGGCATACATTTTCCAATTGAATCCGCGAAATTTTTGACCGGCTAAAAATAACCCGCTGCCTGATGGACATGAAATCTTATCTTAGATTGCATGGCATATTGTCCATGTGATATTAATCTAAAATATGTCCATTTCTCCATTGTTGTACATGTTATACATCAGCAAAGGAATACTAAAGCAAAAAATAGAAAAGGGAGATACTCAAATCAAAAATCCGAAAACAAAGCAATTCAGATGTAAAACAAAAGGAAACATCATGACAAAGACAAAACAAATAAACAAAAATTAGCAGTAATGCAACAAAACTAAAGCACTGTAAATGTGAATCCCACAAAAATTGGAATATCATTAGGTGCTCTTATGTTAATATAGGAATACTGAAAAATCAGTCTGAAAACGATAAGGGCTTTTGGATTGTGTGAAAATTACCAATCCTGTTATTAATTTGTTGGTACATGTAGTTGAAAACTTTGCAAGAGTTTTAGTCAAGAAGACTACAAGTATGAATATGGTAGAAATAAATATGGAAATACATAAAGCTTTGAAAATGATTTGTCAGATGACAGAATGAAAGAGAAATGAAAAGCTCATGCATTGCACAATCAGGAATGAATTCATAAATGAAAGAAAACAATTTTATCAGATTTTTGCATTCTTGGAATGCTAGTGATACCCTTTGTAATACATTTACATGAAGACAATAATAAGCATTTAGTTTACAATATGTACAAGTCAATCTAAGTTTAAAGATTTCAGCTAAAATTTATTACTTTATATAAAGGTCATTTGCTTATAGCGGTCTTTTTGACTGTACTCGTATTCAAGGTCCATTGCATATTGGTGAGGAGGGTCTACACTCACTTATATTATATTGCAACAATGTCTTCTAGTCAAGTTATTTATTTGAAAAATAATTTTGTCTAATTTCTCACTTCTTAGATTTTTTTTATGAATTATTCATTTCTATTGCAGGAAAATAGAGAAATCTCAAAACATGTCACCAAACATTTCATAGGAAAAATTTCCACAGGAAAAGTAACAATTAACACATAATTTCTTAATCATATCATCATGAATTAAAACATTTGACTGACTTTGACCAAGTTTTCTCTCTTGGATGTTTGGAAGTCCTTTAGTGATGTTAGTGCAATTTGACGAAAATAGAAATCAAGATTTTTAATTTGCAAAATTTCATTTCTTTACAGTATAAAACAACAAGAACAACAACAGAAAAATTTAGAGGAACATTTGTATGAAGCCTCTAAACCTTTAGCCAGGTTTAAAGATGACCAGGATCTTGATAAACAACTCAAAGACATGCATCGAGCAGAAGATCCCATGTTGATGTTTTTGAAGAAAAAGAAACCTAAAGATGAAAAGAAAAAGAAGGGTTTGTTTCCTAATCTCATATGCTATACTGTTTTGTCTCTAATTTAATTTTTCGACAATTATTCACCAAATTGAACATTTATAAATAATTTTATTAAAAACAAGGAATAAATACGAAATAAGTGTACTTACAAAAAATCTGTTTCTTAATCTTATGCTCTCAACATCAGTTTTCTACATGACGAATTTCAAGAATGTCTAGAATTTTTAGTAAAAAAAAATATGAAATACAGGAAGAAATTTTAAATTGACCAAAAATTAGGAAGACAAAAAAATTACTTTTTTTTATAAAAACCATAGCAATATTTCTGTAAAGATTACAATTTTTTTCTTAGAGCTGGTTGTAACTATAATGGAACATTATTATTTGCAGTCAAGTGCTGTTTTCCTGTTAGAATTTAAGAAAGAAACAACATTTTTATACCCCGCCACACGTAGTGGCGTGGTATTATGTGATACCCTCAGTGGTGTGTCTGTCCGTCTATCCGTCCGTCTGTCCGTCTGTCCGTCCATTCGTCCCCCGAAGGTTTCCGACTGATAACTTTTGAACGGAATAACATACAGTCTTCAAACTTGGTATGTAGCTTGTTCACCACAAAACTCAGGTCGAGTTCGAATATGGGTCCAGAGGTCCAAGGGGTTCTGGAGTTATGCCCCTTGATACTTTGAAATTTTGTGAAACGTGGCGGGGTATCATGTAATCCACCAGTACTATTTTTACCTTTTGCTTCCCATTTCAAACCTAAGCAGTGAAAAGCATTTGATTGATTCTACCATTCAGATCTTTATTCATTTAAGCCAAAGTTGTATGGGGCCTGAAGTTATCATCAGTCATCCACTTGTCCCATAAAATCATCTGAAATTATTATCCCCGCACTTTCGAAGAAAGTGCGGGGATAATGTTATACCCTCCATCCGTCCGTCCGTCTGTCCGTCCATCCGTCACACTTTTCTTGTGACTCAAACTCCTACATTTTTGGATTTAGGGATTTGATTTTATTGTAGAATTGTTGCATATAGTCTGCAGATGTGCAATAAGCTTTCGGATTTTCGATATTGGTCTTGGTGCAAACAAGAGGCCCCATGATGTCAATTTTTACACATGTGGCATGTGACAAAAACTCCTCCGGAATTTATGGATTTAGGGATTTAATTTTGTTATGGAATTGTTGCATATAGTCTGTAGATGCGCAATAAGCTTTCGGATTTTTGTCTCGCCCGCGACGAAAGTCGCGGAAAGCGAGACATATGCGTGCAAAGTATGACGACGGCGACGGCGCTAACTTTTACTTAATGCAGGATATTTTGAAAACCCTTTGATGTAGGAACCTCATATTTGGTCCAGTGGTAGTACTAATCAAGTGCTACCTGACGGACATAACGTTATGTGACCTTGACCTCAATTTCCCGGTCTAGTGGCCACGTTAAGTTTTTCTGCTTAAGTCCATTTCTCAATAACTAGAAGTGGTAGGTTGATAATATTAGGTATGTAGGTTGGTCTTGGGTAGTACATGTCATTCTTGCAGGTGACTTTTGACCTTGACCTCAATTTCATGGTCTAGTGGTCATGTTAAGTTTCTCTGCTTTAGTCCATTTCTCAATAACTAGAAGTGGTAGGTTGATAATATTTGGGATGTAGTTTGGTCTTGGGTAGTACATGTCAGTCTGGCAGGTGACTTTTGTCCTTGACCTCAATTTCACGGTCTAGTGGCCACGTTAAGTTTTTCTGCTTAAGTCCATTTCTCAATAACCAGAAGTGGTAGGTTGATAATATTAGGTATGTAGGTTGGTCTTGGGTAGTACATGTCAGTCTGGCAGGTGACTTTTGTCCTTGACCTCAATTTCACGGTCTAGTGAGCATGTTCACTCTTCTGATTAGTTCACTTATATTTCACATCAATTTAGAGGCCAGCAGGGACGGGCTAGACATCTTTTAGGGTCTTCACTTGTTGATATTGGTCTTGGTGCAAACAAGAGGCCCCATGATGTCAATTTTAACAAAGACCCAAAGATGTGGATTAGACACATGTGGTGTGACGCAAACTCCTCCTACATTTTTGTCTCGCCCGCGACAAAAGTCGCGGAAAGCGAGACATATGCGTGCAAAGTATGACGACGGCGACGGCGTTAACTTTTACTAAATGCAGGATATTTTGAAAACCCTTTGATGTAGGAACCTCATATTTGGTCCAGTGGTAGTACTAATCAAGTGCTACATGACGGACATAACGTTATGTGACCTTAACCTCAATTTCACGGTCTAGTGGCCATGTTAAGTTTTTCTGCTTAAGGTAGATCGGTAGTCTTCCGCCATTTTGAATTTGTTATTTATTCTTTTATGGTATTATCTGCTTTTTAAATATGCAAATATTTTTATTTGTAATGAATCAATCAATATCATATTCATAATACAAAATGCAAAGGACCTACATGGACTTGATTTCACATGTCTTTATCTGATTAGACGAGGTATGGTAACTTGATAATTAAATAAATTGGAAGAGGATTTTTGAAAAAAGAGAGATAATCTGATAAAAATATTTTACATAGATATCACTATGAAAATTCACATTTCACAAATCATATGGAAAACAAAGTCGGTGACCCCAATTTTTCTTTATATTTTTTGAAAGTATGTCCAAAGGGCTAACACATGAGTAAAGATGAAAGAAATCTATGGAATAGTTTAAAGAAATCAACAATATACCTGTTTTTCCCTATATATTCATTAGAAATATTTGATTATTTTGATATCAGTTATTTTAAAAACAAGCATGGTGACCCCCTTTTTAATTTCTTCATTTCAATGCTTATATAATAAGGAAACTTTCCTGTAAAAATAAAAAAAATCTATGGAAAAAATTTTGAACAACCCATCTACCTTAAGTCCATTTCTCAATAACTAGAAGTGGGAGGTTGATAATATGTGGTATATAGGTTGGTCTTGGGTAGTGAATGTCAGTCTGGCAGGTGACTTTTGTCCTTGACCTTAATTTCACGGTCTAGTGGCCACGTTAAGTTTTCTGCTTAAGTCCATTTCTCAATAACTAGAAGTGGTAGGTTGATAATATTTGGTATGTAGGTTGGTCTTGGGTAGTACATGTCAGTCTGGCAGGTGACTTTCGTCCTTGACCTCAATTTCACGGTCTAGTGGCCATGTTCACTTTTCTGATTAATTCACTTAGATTTCACATCAATTTAGAGGCCAGCAGGAACGGGCAAGACATCTTTTAGGGTCTTCACTTGTTGGATATAGGGATCAAATCTTTATGCAGAATTGTTGCATATAGTCTATAGATTTGCAATAAGCTTTTGGAATTTTGATTTTGGTTCCAACTTTGGTAAATTTCCTGAAAATGTCAAAGACACATATTTTTTTTCTTAATTTTGGCATACTATCTTATATTCTGACAAGTGTTTGGTAAAAAACAAAATTCTGAAAACATAGGATTCTGAAAGGCGGTTCCAATTTTGGTTAATTTCCTGAGAGTCTCAAAGACCACTTATTTTTTGGAATTCTACCTAGCAACCATACTTAAAATGTTTGTGTAGTTTAGGATGAACATTTTCATCAATTGGATTTCAAAAATATTTGATTCCAATTTTGGTAAATTTNAAACATAGAACTTGCTGCACTTAAGATCTTCGAAGATTGTATACACAGGTAAAATGGGGAATCCCCTATTTTCACAGTCATCTGATTTACAGGTAAACATAATTAATGTGAGTGGTAATTATTGATTAGAGTAAAGGAAATGGGCAATTAGCAAAGGAAATTTAAAAAAAAACATGCTAATTATGATTTATAAAATAGACTAATTATAATTGGAATCCTACTTATAAATATTCATGTATTGGTCACGTGACACTATTCCTATTTATACACAATTTGTCAAAGATGTCCTAGATTGTGGACAAAACAATTTCAACAATGATACAAACCTGGTGTACAAATAAAACACAGAAAAACAATTTTTTATGTTTATCATTACTACAATGTAATGGAACTACGATGTAAACATATTATTGGATGTAGGTCAACAAAGGTCACACAGGTACTTACACTCTCGATCCCAGACAAGAAAAAAAACAACACTAGAAGTTTATAAAACTTTATTTTTCACAAACATAAAATTTTTATTGAATGAATTTCAAACAATATAAACAAAAATACAAATATTTAACAAATATTTCACAATATTGACACTTTTATATATATATATATGCAGTCAGAGGTATCGTAATTGTCGTCAGCTGTTCTGTACTTCCGGTCTGTACTGGGCTTTCGTTTAATCGAAAAATCCGCTTAATCGCAAAATTTTCTCTGACAAATGGGCTTTGCAATTAAGCGGAATCCACTGTATTGAAAGAACAGGCTTTCAACAATGAAACAGCAAATCCAATTTTGACTCCAGAAATTAGTTCATAATAAGGGCCCTGCATCCAGATATGGGTGCCCTATAAATTTCACTTTGTCCATCTGTCTGTCTGTCTGTATGCCTGTCAATAATTTCTTTCCGTCAAAGATATTTTGGCTTCTATAATTTTACCCCCACGCAACAAAGTTGTAATGGGTTTAATGTTTTTGACCCATCCTTCTGTCCGTCAGTGCTGTTCTTGTCACTGCAACTCCTCTGTAACCGCTTGACGGATTGCTTTCATATTTAGTAGGATTGTTTGTCATGATGTGTAGATGTGCATACTGTACCACCAGATTGATTGGATAATTTTTGTTGGAGTTATGGGACTTAGACTATTTTTAGTTAAACAAACAATTTATCATCAGGTCACTGCAACTCCTCTGAAATCTCTTAATGGATTGCTTTCATATTTGGTAGGATTGTTGGTCATGATGTGTAGATGTGCATACCATACTGCCTTATTGATCGGATTATTTTTATCGGCGTTATTGGACTTAGAGACTATTTTCAGCTAAAACAGCAAGTATCATGTCCGTCCGTCCATCAGTCCTGCAACTCCTCTGTAACAGCTTGACGAATTGCTTTCATATTTAGTAGGATTGTTTATCATGGAGTGTAGATGTGCATACTATACCACCATATTGATTGGATAATTTTTTTTTTTGAGTTATGTTACTTAGACTAATTTCAGTTAAAATACCAAAGTACTTGTCACTGCAACTCCTCTGAAACCCCGTAATGGATTGCTTTCATTTTGGTAGGATTGTTGGTCATGATGTGCGGATGTGCATACTTTACTGCCTTATCGATTGGAATACTTTTATGGGAGTTATTGGACCTAGACTATTTTCAGCTAAAACAGCAGGTATTATCTTGTCATTGCAACTCCTCTGAAACGGCTTAATGGAATGCTTTCATATTTGGTAGGATTGTTGGTCATGATGTGTAGATGTGCATTCTATACTGCCTTATTGATTGAATCATTTTTATCTCGAAGCCATGAAATGGCTGGAGAGATGTTAAAATGACAAGAAAAAATCACGTAAGGCTTCAAGCCTATTAACAGTTCTAAAAGATGATCTTCGTGCTTCCAATAAAATATAGTGCGCAAGTTTCTTTGAAAATCGTATACATTATGCTTTTAAGTTATATTTCTTCAATATCTTGAGTTGAATACGGTGTTGTTATACATGTATTAAATTGAAAACAATATGCATGTTTATCAAATTACTCGTTTTTTATATTGCATCTCGGATCAACGAACCTGTTGCGCAGTCATTTGTCAAAGATGAAAATAACATTTGTTTACCTGTGACAGTGTATTGCATATATCTATAGCAATGAAATCGATATGCGAAATCACACGATTGGATTATTTTGTTGTATTACGGAATAACTTAATATATGCAGACTTATGCAGCAGTTCTTTGGATTACTACGAAGTTTTGCCACGTGTAGATTTTCAGGGCTTCGAGATTTAGCTCCATCAGAGCTTGATTATTGTAGTTATTGGACTTCGATTATCTTTAGCTTATAAAAACGCCAAAGTATCATCTTGTCACCATAACTCCTCTGAAACCCCTTCAATTCTCTTGTTATGTATAATATTGCTTATAGGGTACTTTTGGAGTTCAATAATGCAGTATTTTCTGTTATGTGGGGGCATGGGGTATGTGAGCTTGCTCACTAAAGTTCCTTAATTGGGAATGATTTGAAATTTGGTCTGAAGCATGGAAATGATGAATTGTATTGTGTAAGTGATTTTCAAGTTTGTCAGGCATCCACTTCCTGTTTTCTGATACTTTGATTTTTTAACCATAAACCAAACTTTCCTCACAGATTTCTTAGCTTATACTGGAGGGAATTATTTGAAATTTGGTCTGAAGTTTGGAAATAATGAGTTGTTTTGTGTAAGCAATTTCAAATTTGTTGGGCATCCACTTCCTGTTTGCCAATACTTCGATGTTTTTTAACCTTAACCAAATATGTCTTGGCTTGTACAGGAGGGAATGATATGAAAAATTGCCTGAAGCTTGGAAATAATGAGTTGTATTGTTTTAGCAATTTTCAGGCTTGTCACTTGAATACTTTCTGTTTGCGGAAAGCTTGTTTTTCTAACTATAAACAAAATATTTGTAAAATATTTCTTTACTTGTACATGTTGTACCAGTAGAAATAATTTGATACTTAGTCTGAAGCTAAGAAATGATATGGTTTGGTAAAATTTCAAGAAATCACTGTGTCCAGCAAATTATTGTATTAAGATATTATCGTGTCAAAAAGAATTTGAACCCGAACTTATCTTAATTTAACTTTTGCGCAGAGTTTCAGGCTCAAAATTGCTGGGCTTTTCTGACAACACCGGTTTTGACATGCTGTAGTTTATTGTAGGCATTTAATGGAAAACATATTATACATGTATATGCATGACTGTTAAGATATGCCTGAAGTCTTTTAATCAGTTTCATAAATTTTGTCCGGCGTAGAAAATTTCTCAAATTAAACCCTTTCAATAGTTATGTTTTTTCACTAGGTGTTATATAAATCATAAATAGGACAGTTTACTTATGAAATTAAGAAATTAATGTAATTGATTGCAAAAGTGTATGGGTAAAGTCTGAGATGATGTACAATAAAATTTAGGTAATGGTAGTTTTAAATTTCAGAAAAACTGAAAATGTCGAAAAATTAGGAAGACCAAACATTAGAAGTTTTCAGATGACAATATTTCTGTAACGATTGCAATTTTTATAGGGAATTATCCTATTACAGTTATTTTTTAGTAAAATGGATTATTATTATTTCCAGTCATGTGCTTTTTTCCAGTTAGAAAAAATCACTTTGCCTAGTATTTCAAACCTGAGCATTGTCAAGCTTTTGCAGACTTGCCTACTCGTTGCATAAGTTTATTGGTAAAGTCCAAGATGTTTTGCATTAAAATAACAGTTTTTGTTACAATTCTAGTCAGTTGAAGAACAACTTTTTCCTTGAGGGTTGAACTGTATTTCTCAACTAAAACTTCTACATGACAATATTCGTTTAATTATTTTTGATGATTTTTTTAGGGAAAACTAGTAAATACAGTTAATTCCTGCTGGAAAATGATAGCCAAGTCACCATGAAAGCGATATCTTTATTTTATCTTTTTGCTTATATCATTTCAGAGTTACCTAAATACAAAGGACCTCCACCACCTCCCAACAGATTTAATATAATGCCTGGATATAGATGGGATGGCGTAGATAGATCGAACGGTTTTGAAGCCAAATATTTTGCCAGTATTTCCAATAAAAAGGCAGTGTCTGAGGCAGCATACAAATGGAGTGTAGAAGACATGTGAAAGACCAGAAATGTAATTTTTGTGATCCTATTCAGACAGAGCTGGTCCGTTAGATTACAGAGTAACCACAGATAGTATTCTGTGCATTGAAGTGATTGTGGGTACATGTATATGAAAAGTAATGATGGACAGACAATAGTGATGTATCTATACATGATTGGTCGCAGGTATAAAATGGGACTTTAAAAGCTTGTACAGTTTACTGTCGGAAATTAACACACAAAAAAACCCAATGAAGGGACAGAAAACTAGAATTTTTCAGCACTTAAATGCATTCATATGATTATATTGCTATTTATTATGGAATGATTCATGTACATCTAAATAACAAAATTATGTGATATTTTCTATTTTTGTAGTACATGTATGTGAAAAAAATTGCATCCAGTAAATTTGTGACTAAAAGTTGTTTTTAATTGACTATATTATTGACTAGATTTCCTTTGTTTTGGTTCTAGTGCTGCCATACAGCTCATTAAAATTATTGCAGGTGGAGATAACATATTTGTTATGGTCTCATGTTCATTTACTCCATATCCTTTCATAAAATATATATATACTTGCCAGGTTGGATGTTAATCCTCTGATAATATTTGATCAATTTTTGCCAAGGTGCCCCACAACATTCCAAGATATACATGAATTTACTAGCAAAATATATTCCTCTAGGATTTTTAGTACAAGTATGTAAGAAATTGAGTGTCAAGTATTTTGGCATATTCTGATCCAAAGGGGCTTAACATTAGGTCACAGTAAAAAAGGCAGTCAGCCGTTCCAATTCTACCAAACAGAATAGATCTATCTTGTAAAACAACAACAAAAAAAAAACAGCAATTGCAGTAAACTTTAATCAGATTATAACTGAAAACCAAAAAAATAAAGTAACATTTGTGTAGAATTCATGTTTTTTCAAAAGCTTTTAGTTTTCTGGCATAAAATTCATGAATGGAGGTATAACAGACTAAAAAAATATGGGAAAAAAAAATCAAATAAAGATAAATCACTCTGGTGGATTGAATCTTACTGTTACAGAATAGTTTAGTTCTGACTTGCACAAGTCAATCCCCTTTTTGAAAGGTATAAAGAGAAAATTTGAAAAGTGAATTTAGTTTCATAAAATCTATTGTGGTAAGACAGATGGCAAAAGAATGAGGGGCATTATCACTAGATTTTACTGCAATTGCAATACAGATAACTAACAACAAGGGTAGAATTTAAGACCATAAAAAAATAATTCTTGGATTGTAGTCCCTCAAAAAGCTTGTCCAAGTAAAAGTGCCTGGCCATAACATTTTCCAGTATTGATGAAAATCAAAGATATTCCATTGTATTGCTCAATTTGTTGAATAATCACGTTCAAACTTCATGTTGCAGCATTCTCAAGAGGAAATTTATTTTTATACAACCGCAAAAAATTTGTGGTCATATAATGGTATGGTGCTGCCGTTTTCGACATTGTCTGTGTTGTTGTCCGCGTCGTTGTCCTCTGTTGACACTTTAGTTTTCTGTAAATAACTTATGTTCCAGATGATCAATCTTTATGAAATTTTAACACAATGTGCCTTGACACAATTGGAAGGCTGGGATTAGTTTTGGTTACTGTGGCCCAGCCTGTTTTTAAAAAAGGGGCCATAAAGGGCTAAATTTGGTGTTATCACATATTTGAATGTAGAATCTTTATAGGGTTGCCTGTGTTCACGCAGTGGCGACATATAGGGATCACTATCCGTCGTCTTGCTTCGGCGACGTCGGCGTCACAAAAATTTCTGTCACATTTTTTCTCAGGAACTATGTATCCGAGCATCCTGCAATTTGGCATGGAGTATCAGTATGGGAATCTATACTGTGTAATAGAGTTTGGGATCTCTCGCATGCCCACTTCCTGTTTGACGGAACTTTGAATATGTTTTGCGTCTTGGAAATTTCTGTCACATTTTTCTCAGGAACCACAGATCTAAGCCTTCTGCAATTCAGTATGGAGTATCAGTATGGGGACCTATATCGTGTAATAAATTTTGGGATCTCTTGCATGCCCACTTCCTGTTTGAAGGAACTTAGAATATTTTTGCTGATTGGCGTCACAAAAAATTTCTCTCACATTTTACTGGGGAACCACATATCACAGCTTTCTGTAATTTACACATGGAGTATCATCATGGGGACCTATACCGTGTAATAGAGTTTTGAATCTCTGGCATGCCACTTCCTGTTTGACTGAAATTAGAATAAAAATTTTGTCACATTTTTTTTCTCAGAAACCAACATATCCCTGCCATCTGCAATATGGCATGGAGTATCAGTATGGGGATAAATTATGTTTTAGAGGGTCTGGGATCTCTTGCATGCCCACTTCCTGTTTGACTGAACTTAGTTTTTGTGTTATTACGCAGGCGACACATGTCTTCCTTGGAAGACTTACTACTAAGTTATTTATCAGATTTTGATGGGATTTCTTTCAGTGGGCTCCCATCTGCAGGATGCCAAAGGATTTCATGTGGCATGTACCTTTCCCGAGATAAATGAGGCCCAAAAGGGATGAATCCAAAAAAAATTATTTTTAAATAAGTCCAATTTTGATGCACTTTTTTTCAATGGATTCCTTATGAAAAATTAACACAGCTCTCTCCTATTAGATTTTTGGTAACTTGTTTTCTTTCCTACCTATGAGGGGCCGAACGGGGCCAAAGTTGCATATTTGCAGATTACCTAAAAATTTTATTCTTCATCAGATTTCTATTAGATTTTTTTCTTTGGATTCCTCTTGCTATAAGCTTTTGGTAGGGTTTCAACGGATTTGGCATAGCCCTTACCGTTTCAGAGCTATGATGGGTCAAAGGGGGCAAAACTGCAAATTTGCAGATTACCTAAGTATTTATTTTTGATCAGATTTCGTCTGGATTTTTTTCTTTTGATTCCCTTGATATAACCTTTCAGTATAATGCAATGGATTTGGCATAGCTCTTACAGTTTCCAAGCTGTAAGTGGTAAAAGAGGAATCATAAGAAATTATAAGGCCTAATTTTTATTTTCCCTAGTTAGTGTCCAGCTAATTACTGGGTCAAGCCCCTTATTGTGTTCATCTTATAATTGTATCAAGCTCTTTAGTATGTCCACACTCACTTTAAATTACACTTGTTTAAATTTCAGTGGTTGACATGCTGCAGTCGTATCATGCTGCGCTTGGCATAGTCCTTTATTTCTTGCTTGAAATATTGATGCTACTGCTTCAGGCCTGATATAAGAAGCATTCATAATTATAAAAACACACAATAAGAAGACAATACTACACAAGTAATCCATAGAGAGAGAGACAAGTTAAATTCATAAAGGAAATAATGCAAAAAATTTTAGTGGTTCCGCCTACAGCTACCCATTTTATTACTTGAAATTTGGTCTGACAACTACAATTTTTTCCCTGTCAAAGTGAAAATTTGCCTGTCAGGACTAGTTACCGGCACATTTCTGCATATATACATGTTTAAACATAGGATTGTCAACTATAGCTAATAGCCTCTTATTGCCACATCTCACAGTAAACTAATTTTGCCAGGATACATGTCTACCATTTAAGATACATGCATATGTAAAATGTGCAATAATTGAGTTTTTGTCTCACCCGCGACGAAAAGTCACAAAAGTGAGACTTTGGATAGTGTCTCCAGTGGCGTCATGGCAAAGGTGTCAACAATTGCAAACTATTGTGAATTTACAAGCTTATGTTAGTTGTAGGTCCATAGTATTTAATATACAGTAGCATCATTATGGGTACAACTCAAATCACTACTTAGTTTATGGCACTGGCCCCTTAGTCAAGCTTGAACGATCACTTTATGTTTTAAGCAAGCAGTTTGTACAGCCTGAAACAGTAGTCCTAGCCATTTGATATTTGACATGTAGTTGCGTCTTGAGGAGTATATACCGATTCCACGTCCAGATGAGGGCCCTGACCCCTTAGTCATGCATGAATGATCACTTTAAGTGTTTACCAAGCAGTTTGTACAGCCTGTACCAGTAGTCCTAGCCCCTTAATAGTTGTGTTTGAGGAGTACATACCAATTTCATGCCCAGATGGTGGGCCTTGCCCCTCAGTCACGCATGAACGATCAATTTAAGTTTTTAGCAAGCAGTTTGTACAGCCTGTACCAGTAGTCCTAGCCACTTGATATTTGATTTGCAGTTGTGTCTTGAGGAGTGCATACCGATTCAATGCCCAAATGGTGGCCCTGGCCCCTAAGTCACGCATGAACGATCACTTTAAGTTTTTAGCAAGCAGTTTGTACAGCCTGTACCAGGCACTCCATATGTGACATTTAGTTGCGTCTTGAGGAGTACATACAGATTACAAGCCCAGATGGTGGCCCTTGCCCCTTAGTCATGCATGAGTGATCCAATCATATATATTTTTTTATGGCTGCTCCAATAGATCAATGTGCATATTAAGCGATGCAAGTGGTGGGCGAGACATATCCTGTGTTTATGAACTATGAAGTAAATTTATGCATAGGTCCATCAAGCGAAAAATGGAGCTCATTTTAATCCAGTTTTTCCTGGATGTTGACCTATCATACCAGAATCATTTAGAAGCAAGGCTAAATAACCCTACCATTTACAGTAATTGAAAAATAAACATACAGTAGACCTGAATTCAAAAATGAGTCAATCAAGTGGAAAGAGTAGTGCAAAGGGACCTACTGTTGTCCGGATGATGATCTACCATCAGAGATGTTAAATGTGATACTGTGGAAGTACTTTTATTCGTGGACATCAATTTTCGTGGTTTTCATAAATATCACTATTTCGTGGGCACTTAAATTCGTGGTTTCGAATTTTATCCATTAAAACAATAGGGAAAATGGATTTCGTTGGGAATTTAATTTCGTGGTTAAAGCGAACCACGAAATCCACGAAAATTGGAACCCCACGAACAATAATACTTTCACAGTAGGTAGAATGATCCTACTAGGTACAGTTACTGAACTTTCAGGTTAACTTCAATTTAACTCAAGCAGAAAATGTAGGTTAAAGTTACAGAACCATCAAGGATGCATGCATGTGCAATGTTGGATGATCTTACTTGTATAGATAGTTACCAAAATCTGAATGCAGATGTAAATTTAAAAATGTAGGTCAATCAAGCATAAAATGTTGGTCAAAATGACCAAACTTTGACCTACCATCAGAGATGTGTGTATACCCATGGTTAGATAATACTACCAATATTGTACATAAATTTGAAGGCAAAACAATCAAGCTGAAAATGTAGGTCAAAATGACAACAGCCTTGATGTTAACCTACCACCAGAGATGTGATTTGCTGTGTTTATTCTTGGTGTACAAGTTTACCATCAAAAGCTTATATTATTTTTGTGTGACTCATGAAACTTTGAAATAAATTCGGGGTTTTAAACAATCAAATGGTCACCATTGTCTTTCTGTTGACTCTTTCAATTTTATTTATCTTTGAAACTTCTCATTTAACCTGAACAAAATTTACAGGAATGGTACATGGAATGTCCTAAGAACAGATTGTTGCACCTTGCTTTGCAAATCACAGGAGCCTGTATCGCTCATATATATATAGCCTGTATCACTCACCTGGACTACCTGGACTATGACCAATACATTTAGTCAAGTAAACTTCTATGTTAAATGGTCTCGATTTCAAACTATGTAAAAAACCTTTATGTCATATGGTCCAAGATTTAACCATTTTTCCCTACTGCTTTCAATCTTGATCAGCACCTCATAAGTATCATTCATGCCATGTTTCCTTAAAATGCATTCAGTAGTTCTATAGAAGATGATCTTTGTATGCATTTCCAATACAGTCCAAAGTTCCCTCCTTGCAGACATGTTGGATGACAATGAAAAATTGAAATTCAAAAACTTTTTTTTTTGGCAGGGGACTATCTAAACACTGTTGGTTCCAGTTGACTCTGCACTTTCAGAGGAGATCTTCAAATGTCTTTTCCCATCGGAAATATATTCCCCACTGGTGGCCATCTTGGATATAGTGCTGACCTGAAAAACCAGAGGCTCCCAGGAGCCTGTATCGCTCACCTGGTTTTCATTTGCAACAATCAAGCTAACATTGTAAGTTATACAGTT
>MJUU01012366.1:25006-43285 GCA_002080025.1 Modiolus philippinarum | reverse complement strand
GTTGACCTCTATCTGTTATAGTTTTTCAAATAAAAAATAAAATAAATTAAAATTTTGAAAATTTTACGGAAAAAGGGCAATAACTCCAAGACGGGTTTTCAGATTTTCTTCCAAAATTGCAGGGCAGGTAGATCTTGCCATGCTGATCATTTTTACCCAGTCAGATTTTTGATATCTGTAACGGTTTTGGAGTTATTTGCAAAATACAGCAATTTACCCCTATGTTCTATTTTTAGTAACAGCAGCCATGTTGTTTGATCCTGGGACTAATCGAACACAATTTTGAAACTGCATACCCTGGTGGTGATTCAGGCCAAGTTTGGTTACAATTCGCCCAGCAGTTTCAGAGGAGAAGATTTTTGAAATTGTTGACGGACGGACGGACAACGGACGACGGACGCAAAGTGATGGCAAAAGCTCACTTGGCCTTTTAGGCCAGGTGAGCTAACAACAACCACCTAAAAGACTATTGTGGCCAAGTTTCGTGTCATTTGGCTCAGCAGTTTCATAGGAGAAGTCATTAGAGAAACGGTTTCCACAACTTAAACATTTTAATTATGAAATTCCTCACTCCTCATTAAATAAATTTCAAATGTTAAGTTCGGCAAGCCTCGCTTTCAAACATTTGCAAAATTTATTGTACTTGATATGAGAAATTTCATAATCAATTAGTTCTCATTATGGAAACTACATTACTCCCTGGCCAGATCTTAGATATAGCGATGACCTGAAAAAACGTCTGTTTTGCAGGGGACCACCTTAAAACTATTGTGGATAATTTTTGTGTCATTTGACTAAACAGTTTCATAAGAGAAGACCTTTGAATGTGTATTCCCATAAGGTTCAATGTTAAAACTATATTCCCCGCTGATGGCCATCTTGGATAAAGCATAACCTAAAAAAAAAACACGTTTTTGCAGGAAACCACCTAAAGACTATTGTGGCTAAGTTTGATTCCATTTGGCTATGCAGTTTCAGAGGAGAACATCTTTGAATGTCTTTTCCCTTAGGGTTCAGCGTTAAAACTATGTTCCTCGCCGGCAGCCATCTTGGATATAGCAATGACCTGAAAAAACAACTTTTTTTGCAGGGGACCACCTAAAGACTATTGTGGCTAAGTTTGGTTCCATTTGGCTCAGCATTTTCTGTGAAGAAGATCTCTAAATGTTCTTCCCATGGGGTCCAATGTTAAAACTGTTTTCCACTTGCGACCATCTTGGTTGAGGTGTGAACCTGAAAAACAACATTTTTATAGGGGGCCAACTTCGGACCATTGTCCTTAAGTTTTGCTCCATTGGTTGAGCAGTTTTTCAGAAAAAATCTTTGAATGAGTATTCCCATAAGGTTCAATGTTGAAACTATGTTCCCCGCTGGAGGCTATCTTGGATATAGCAATGACATGAAAAAACAATACAGACTCTTGTGGGTAAGTTTGGTTCCATTTGGCTCAGCAGTTTCAGAGGAGAAGCTCTTTGAATCATTTCCCTTAGGATCCAATGTTATAGCTATGTTACCCGCTGGCAGCCATCTTGGATATAGCATAACAATTTTTTGCAGGGTACCACCTAAAGACTATTTTGTCCAAGTTTGGTTCCCATTGGCTCAGTAGTTTCAGAGGAGAAGGTCTCTAAATGTGTTTTCCGATAGGGTTCCATTTTAAAACTGTGTTTCCCACTGGCAGCCATCATGGTTGAGGTACAAACCAGAAATTCTATTTTTTGTAAGGGATCATCTAAGGACCCTTGTGGCCAAGTTTGCTTCCAATTGGTCCAGCAGTTTCTTGAGGATAAGAAAAGTTTACTACGGACAAACATTAGACGAAAAGTGATGGCTAAAGCTCATCCTGGCTTTTGCCACATAATAGTTCATTATTGAACCCATCAGCCTAAATATAAAGTACAGCCAGAGACTTGCCATGATAAATCACTGTGATAGATATATCACTTTATATTTTCAAAAGCATATATATTTTTTCCTTATTGATCTATCCACATAATTTCTTTTGCATATCAAATGGTAGATTTCATCACTTTTAATGCAAAAGAAAATCTGTTGATTGATCAAACAAGAAACTAGAGGCTCAGACACTGAGCCTGAATCGCTCACCTGACAAAATGCTGAAGCAGGGTTTTCGATGTTATGCATGGTGGCCTCGTTTTTTTATGTGAATTTCCCATAGAGAGAANTATTTTCAAAAGCATATATATTTTTTCCTTATTGATCTATCCACATAATTTCTTTTGCATATCAAATGGTAGATTTCATCACTTTTAATGCAAAAGAAAATCTGTTGATTGATCAAACAAGAAACAAAATATACACATTTCACTAATCACAGTAATACGTCTATCAAAGTGATTTATCATGGTAAGTCTCTGGCTGTACCGTGCTGCTTTTAAGTCTCAAGGTTTTGATCCAACATCATTAACATTATCTTTTTGGTTCCCTGTAGGCTGTAATTGGATGACAGCAAAAAAAAAACATGATCCTTTAACATACATTTAATGATGCAATAACAAAGATTAAATGCAACAATTTGCTGCTTACAGAACGAAGAAAATTCTGTTGTTACAATATACATGTACACTCACATACACACTAATACACTATTAACATAAGGATATGTATAGCAGCTACTTAGTACATCAGCAGTTATACACAATCTGTACAGGATTTGTGTTATACATGTATCACCATGAGAGAGACACGCAGGACTTGCTCTACTAATGAACAAAAGAACTACAGTTCTTGGTTATGCATGGTAACAGTTCAATGCTTTTCTCATTTAATAGTACCAGTCGAAATACCAGTTTAAAATGTCCCTCCAAAACCATGAACAAAAGTGTGGTTTCTTAATTATAACAATAAGTTGGAACAAAGTTTACTGATAAATTTGCTGTGTGCCTTTGTAACATTGATAAAGCTAAGTGTGAAATACAAATGTATTTGTTGATATTTACCTTGTTCAGTCAAAAAAGGTTAAGCCATGTATGAAAGAGCTTGCTTATGTGGGAAGGTGTCTCATCAGAGTTTCCCCCATCTCATTTTGTGAAATTTCTGGCTAAAAGATGTCTTTTACTGAATAATAATACTTTTGAAGATACTAAATGAAATAATAATAAGATATTCTGTAAATATTCACAGTACAACACCAATATGAGGTAGAATGTAGCATAAGACACTCTTATTGTTGTTTTTCATCTAAAAGTCACCATGATTACAATTTTTTTTTTTAAAAATTAGGTCGAGCAAAAATTTAAGATGATCAGTAATTTCTGAACTTTTATGCACTTGTTTTGGCAAGGCCACCCCTTCCAGGTCCCCCAACAGGACAAGGACATTAATCCACTAAATTTACACGTATTTTGCAAATAAGCATCAATACAATAGTGTCTGAAAAGGGATATGATCGATTGATTGATGGATATGGGGTTTAACATCACTTTCAGCAGTATTTCAGCTATCTCATGACGGTCAGTTTTTTAATGGTAAAGGAAACCAGAGTGCCCTGAGAGAACCACCCACCTTGGGCAGGTAACTGACATACCTTATCACTTACAATTGTAAGTTGAGTGCACTCTTTTTTGTAATGTACAAAGTGGGGCACGAACTCACACCGAAGTGGTGATAGACTTCATTGGTTGTATAGGTAGTAGAACTACCTTAACCACTCATCCACCCAGGTTCCTGAAAAAAGAAAAGGAATAACAGGGTAGATTTAGATATGTTATTAGGAAAACAAAGCCATTTAGACACCAAACTCACATTGTATAAATCTTATGACTGAGGGAGCAGACAGGGTAAAGGGTGACTGGGAGAAAGGGGGCCGGAGAAAGATGAGGGGCAGGAGAAAGGAGACAGGAAGTTGAAGAAAAGGGCAAAGAATGGGAGACCAGGAGATAGAGAGAAAGGAGTAAGGTGGATTGAGAGGGAGGAAAGGGGTAGGAAAAAAGGAAAAAAGCACCCCCTTCCCCCTCATATTTAGAAAGCATTTTCAAAGAGATTACTAATGAGTGAAATACAAAACTTTGATTTGTAAGAAGACATAAAAATATTTGCTTTACATATTCACTAAAAATATTTGATTTTTTCCTGCATAAAGTTATCTAAAACAGGCAAAATTCATCCCCTTTTTATTTTATTTCAAAGGCCGCTTGTTTGAAAATAAAAAATAGCAGGTTGAAAAAGAGACCATCCATCTACCTTAGGCTCAAAGTGTAACTACTGGGGAGCTATCAAACAAATGAATGGTAAAAAATATATGAGTATATCTGAACACAGTGCAGGTAATATATTGAACGATGAAATTTTGTTAATCCTGTGAAGATATTGAACCATGAAATGTAGTATGCTACTGCTTCAGGTTTTATATAATACATTGATTCATTAAATGTATCCTGTACAACTGGTTATACATTTGTATATAACACATTGAACCATGAAATTATGTATCCTGTGCAGATATTGAACCATGAAATGTTGTATCCTGTGCAGCAAGTACATTGAACCATGAAATGTTGTATCCTGTGCAGCAAATTTTATATTAAGACATTGAACCATGAAATGTTGTATCCTGTGCAGCAGGTTATATTTTAAGACATGGACCCAAGAAATCTTGTGCAGCAGGTTATATATTGAGACATTGACCCATGAAATGTTGTATCCTGTGCAGCAGGTTATATATTGAGACATTGAACCATGAAATAATGTATCCTGTGCTGCAGGTTATATATTGGGATATTTTTTGGGATATTGCAGCAGGATATATATTGAGACATTGAACCATGAAATAATGTATCCTGTGCAGATGATATTGTATAACTAAAATACAAGCAGATATTTAAAGAATGTAGTTTTATCAATATGAAATACCTCTTACCTGAATTAACAATTCGGCTGAAAACAAATGGCTAGGTTGTGAGTGCATGATATAACTGCAGCAATGTCCACATACACAAATTTGACCTAACTGCTGAGGTTATAAATCAAAGTACCGTAAGAGTCCCATACAATCCTTAAACATGGTTATAGAATCTTACGTCAAGGAAATTGAAGGAAAAATATCTCATTAGAATTCACCATATATATTAAATAAGGTGCTTTTTCTAAATTTGGCTCCTTTATTCAATGTAAATCGTACATAAAATCTGTAACCACCTTAATTTTCAATTAAATTCAATACAAAACAAGTTACATCAAAATTAATTTGGCCCATTCTAGTTTGGATATTTGAAGGATTCTCAAAAATCTAATTGCAGGCTGTTCATTTACATTATAGAAGGAATAATTGGTGGAAAATTTGCTTGAAAATCAACTTTAATTTTTTTTTCATATTACAAAAAAAGCTTAACAAATTGATCTCTTTTAATTCCATTTTCTTAAAAACAGTAATCTGTTTGCAACATATCAAAATGTGTCATATTAACATTTTATATCAAAATTAATGCCAACTGAAGCAATCAATTCATTCAATAATATGGCCTCAAAATTTTTTGTATTATGTAGTTATGGCAGATTTCCTGGATCATTAACATATTATATTTGCAGTTTTTCAATGAACTTACCAATATTCCTATAGTAACACCTATAAGAACACCTTCAAAACTCCTGTCTTTTATTTGTCAATCAACCAATTAAACTTCTTTAGAATTCTATTGTATACCAATTTGTACTGTCTGAAGGGGTTTACCTTGATACTCCAGTGATGACAAATTGGTGGACAATAGAATTCTATAGAACTTTGACTGGTTGCTAAATAGACAAAAGACAGGAGTTTAGAAGGAGTTTTTTTAGGTGTTACTTGAGGAATATTGGTATTTTCATTGAAAAATTGCAAATATAATATGTTAATGATCCAGGAAATCCAATATAAAAAATTTTAAAAGGTGATAATTCAGCTATATAAAGAATTTGCTTTAATGGCCATAAAATAATGGTGACTAAACTGTAGAAATTGCACCAACTTATTAGAATGCTGTAAGAACTTTTATCTAAAATTTCATTACTCAGATAGAAAGACTTGATAAGCTTTTTTACTATGTGTAAAAAACTAATCTCTGTTTATCCATATAAAAAAAAATCTGGAAAAATGAAAACAAGTTCACTAATCTGACTATCACATAGCTCACAGAACAACTTATAAATACATGTATATTCAGCTATACAATACAGTGCATTAAAACTGAAAATGCTATCAAAATATAAAGTCAGGTTAAAAAAAATTCATTGGAAATCATCTTTTTCTTTCGAGAAAAATTCAGCACTACCAGTCAGAATTGTATACCACTTGTTACAGGTATCTACCTCAAATTTTGACAAATTTCATGTATTATGAATGAGTAATTTCTATACAATATAACTCAAAAGTAAAAAATCTAAGAACTATCACTTGGAAAGTTATTTTTCTCTGCAAAGATCACACCTTTCTTTATCCATAACAAATTTCTAAACAAAAAAAAAGAGTTTTCATCTTACTTTAAGTTTTCTCTGAAATTCATGAAATATGAGCTTCATTATACATCTCCATAGAATTTTTTTTAAAGTTTAAAGAGTATAGAACAAAAAATGAAAATGGAGACAAATAAAATGGAGTTAATTTTCAGAAGTGAATTTGTTTCCTTTATTTACAATTTAACAAGATTTTGTTTTGAGGACCTAAGTCATGACAATATTCCCAGGACTGATAAATTGCATGAAGTTGTAATATGGGAATATTGTTTACTGGAATACCTATGCTTCCACTGTGTCATCTCGAACAAAATATATGAACCTTTCTACACAAAACAAAAACAGGTATGACAGCGACATGATTGAAAATGAAAGGTTTTCTTGTGTAATATTGTGACATGAAAGTTGCCATGCCACCAAAAAACAATACTGTATGGTGGTTATATTTCGCGGGTTATTAATTTTCGCCATATTCATTTTTTTGTTGATAAGCGAGAAAATTTATACCCGCTAATATTTTAATGGACATAAAAACTTTTACTAAAAATCCACGAAAATAAAACCCCCCACGAAATAGATTTCACATTGAAAACCGCAAAAATTTCTTACCACGAATATAAAGCCCTATACAGTAGATTACTTTCAGGACAAAAAGCCTGTGTCCCAAAACTTTTCATTGCCTCTGCAGAAAGTCAGATGGAAGTGAAAAAATAAAAACAGAAACAGGAAAATACAATGTAATACTAAGAGTGATAACTGCCTATCCCTTATCAACAACGAATTTAAATGACGTAATTCTTATGCAATATTCATCTTGTTCAATCTAGCCAACTAACATGCATATAAAAGCATTATATATCAACTGTTTATAATACAAGTATTCCTGTATAAAACAAATCAGTCACATACATGTATTTTGAAATATAGTTATAGTAAAGCAATTATCCAGAGAAACACAACTAAATACATGTATTATCATTTCCCTAAGGTTTTATGTTTTTGCACAACCATTTAAATCATATATATCCCTGGCTGATAACTCTGTGTTGATTGGCCAATTTAGGCAAATTTATTGAGCATCACCCTTCACTAGTAATTAATTGATTAAAGAATTCAGTCATGGGCAAAATTTTTAAATTTAACCTGATGGAATTAATGAAAAAAAAAATAGGGGTATTTCAAAGTTGATAACTGTGAAAGTACTATTTTTGGGTTCCAATTTTTTGTGGATTTTCGTGGTTTGATAAAACCAAGAGAACAAGTTCTGAACAAAATGAATGTTTTCCTGTTCCAAACAAAATGCATTTTTTCCTAGAGTTTTAATGCATAGAATTCGAAACCATGAATTTAAGTACCAGTAGTGATATTTATGGAAAGCATGAAAATTGATGTCCACAAAGAAAAGTACTTCCACGGTATACGAGATAAAAAAAAAAAAGCCTTTTCCAAATTTGTTGGGAGGGAAGGTAGGTCCATCACACTTCCTCTATAATAAGACACTGCCCTGTGCTCATTGAAACAATGTCTCAAGTCATTCCAATGTGACCTTCATAAGTTGATTGAAACTGATAACATCAAAACTTATTCCTGTGTTTTTAAAGTTTCTAATTATATCAAGAGACAGTTATTCAAACTCTGATCAGAACTGTTGTCTGACCATAGAATAGGTTGATTTTAATGAGACAAATGTCACAACTTTTTTTATTAAAAACTGCTGCCTATATGTTGCTTGATGGTTATTTTTGGAGCTAAAGCCTTTTGTGACATCACGGAAACCTAGAATATTGATTGGTTGTTTTTTGTTTGGCTGTCTGTCCATTGTAAAGTAAAGTAGGTCATTAGTATTCAACTACTGTACAGCTCACATGGAAAACGCAAAATCCTTGTTGTCATCACGGACAAATTTTGCCAAACGTGGAATTCCACCGCGATCTTGAACGTGGACAACTAAATTGAGAACGTGGACAAAATATTTACCTGTGTGGTCCCCTCGTGACATCGTGTTGAACGTGGAATCATCACGGGTCAACATTTAGAAATCATTGAAAATATAACTAGAAAGGAATGAGCTTAATGCCAACAAATGATCATTTTTTCCCCAAATTATTATAATCAGAAAGTTTGGCAAGTTGAAGTTAAAAAAGAATTTTCTTTGCAACAAGTTTTCCCATGGGATCGTCATAGTTATTTTTGAATTACGATAATTGCAAGCCTCAAATACTTTGGTTGTTTCATTGCCGTGAAAAAAGCCATGTATTTTCTGTCAAATTAATGTTCTTTCAAATATTTTCAAGCCGAAATTTGCACGGATGGAAAATAAAATAAAATATTCAATGTAAACAGCAAGAATCCCTCGGCGTCTTATAGTTGCGTAATTGTCACTTGTCAGGTCTCGGCTTTATAACTTTTAGCAAAATATTCTATCAAAAATCGTTTTCTATCAAATCTTTATCATAAATAGCTTAAAATTTGAAATAAAGCCTGGAAATATCACTTAAAGCAGGAGTGCTTTCGGAAGCCATTAGATTATATACATATACGCATAGGTAATTTTCTAAAAATAGAACTAAAAACCGACCAATGAAAAAAAATCAATATCTCAGGTGATATGAATACACATTAGGTAGAGACGCTCAATCAACAATTGAAGCATGCTTTTGATAACAAATACACATCCAGGAATGTTGAATGTTTTATTTATTTATTTATTTATTTACATGCATTTGGATTACGTTCATGAACTACGATACGATTGGGACAAATAATGAAATAATTATAGTCCCAGGATACGATTGTAGAAAGATGTAAATATTCCTCGCTTTGCATGTTTGCGACAAAATCAAAAATATGTCCAGTAAAAATTAATTTCTCTGTGTGGCCGCGATGGTTCCACGAGGATTCCGTTTTCAGAAATGTGTCCACGTTGGTTCATGTAATTTAAGGTGGACATCCACGATCATCCACCCTGCTACACGGAATCAGCTAATCAGTCCACGTCACGAAAATCCACCCAAAAACGAGGACTTTGAGTTCATCCGTGTGAGCTGTACAGTATTTTGCTACTGGTTTGGACACCAAGGGTTTTAAGAGGGTAGGAATGCCCTTTACTGTTAACCATGAAACGGCTTTTTAATTATTCTGTTTACTATCAAAAATTTAATAGCCATAATATACAAGTTTCATTCATGAAAGCAAGGACTTAAATGAAAAGGATAAGCATCTCATGATAAATTGGAAATATACATTGTATCACGAAATGTTTTGTTAATTTTGGAACACTATACAACATAAATTTAATAATGATGGTCACAAAAATTGTTCTGGCAGTGCAGATGTCACACTTTACAAAAATTTCAATTTTGTGAAATTCTGTGAACTACTTTTTAAGCCTGTAGGTGCAAATTGTGGCACATTTTTTTACCGATGTAGACCAGAAGTGACAAAAAATCAATGGAAATGTCCTGATTGCAAATTTCAATCATGTGTACTGAAGAAGGTACTTGCAATAATGAAACAAAATTTTCTCTATAACAAAGTAAAAATGTTTAGCTTTCAAAGTAACCTCATGTTATTAAAATTCAGGTACAACTTTTTCTGGAGTGAGCTGTAAAGTGAATACATACCAAACGTCCCACAAGAAATTTTAAATTGTAAAATGGATTGTGTACGAGTTGCATATCCTTCTCATTATAAGTCGTTGATGAAAACACTTAAAATGACTGTCAAGAAATACCTTTAAATTCATTTTGGTTGAAATTTTTACTGTTTACTGTCAGAGTGGCACCCCTTCACACTCTCGTTTAAAAGCACATCATATTAGACATGGGATCTACACAATAAAAAAGAACTTGATCCTTGCTTCCAACTTTTTCATGTCAGAAAACAAGCAGAAAATTGCTCTAGAACTTTGTCAAAACATACAGTTATTTTTAGCATAACAAAAAATAATAAAAACAAAAAACACTTAAAAACAATTTTAACAATAAAAGTATAAAATGCCACATAAATCCATACAAAAAAATATAACTTCATGAGTTTGTACTTTCTTTAGTCAAATTCAATGGTTTATTTTGTTGTTTGGCTTGTAACATTTGAAGTAGGGTTGCTTGTAATGAAGTGGACACATTTGTCACTCGGCCTAACTGGTTCATAGCAGCATGTCCAACTCCTCCTTGAGTTTTGCTAAACTTAGACGAACCATCTGAGCTGCTAAAAGATTCTGAAGTATCCATTGGTTCTTCAACACGATTTTCAAGAGCTTTGTCTTTTGTTTCATTTCTAATGTCAAGGGCAGTTTCACCAGTCCTTTTTCTCCTTTCAGCTGAATTGTCTCTAATATTTTCCAGAGACTTCCTTTTCCTTTCTGCAATGTTTTCCACTGTTGATTCTATCGACTTTTTTCTCCTTTCCAGTGGACTTGCCATAGCAAGCTCCATCGGTTTTTTACTCTTTTCAGCTGAATTCTGTAAGGCAAGCTCCATTGCTTTTCTATTAATTTCAGCTGAGTTCTGTACAGCAAGCTCCATTGCTTTTCTGTTATTTTCAAGTTCCGCTGCTTTTCTGTTTTTTTCAGCTAAATTTTGTATTAAAGCAAGCTCTAATGCTTTTCTGTGATTTTCAGCCGAATTCTGCAAAACAAGCTCCATTGCTTTTCTGTTCTTTTCGGCTGAATTCTCAACAGCAAGCTCCATTGCTTTATTACTCTTTTCCACTGAATTTTCGATAGCAATAGCTTTTCGTTTCTCCAAGTCTGATGGTTTAATGTTAAGTAATTGTTGTAACATTGCATGCCTACTTTTATTTTCTGGTTGCTTTTCACTTTGTGATTTTGCCTCGACTCCCACATCACTTCTCTGATTCACAGAGTTTATATTCACATCAACTACAACATCGTTTTTACTTAAATGTATATTTTTCGCATCCATAACATTTTGTTGAGCACTTGTGCTGGTAGTTTCTTGACTATGTAAATTAGCCACCAAGTTTTGTCTAAATGAGTTTTGAATAATATTTGCAATTGTTAAACCACTCGTGCTTTGAACAGGTATACTTTGGGAGGTAGTTGTTGCATTTGAAACTTGCAAACCACCCTCGCTTTGTTGCACTTTTTGCATAGCAAGCAATGTCAACATTGTATTTTGTAACCTTTCCAAAAGTTCCCTTGGAATCATAATGCCTTCAGAGTTTTCCTGCTTTGTGGCTTCATTCGGGGCCTCCTGGACTCCATTATGTAATTGTTTATTATCTTTTTGGATACTTTCCGGTAATACTGGTACTTGTTCCGAATGGTCAATCATTATTTGCTCAGCTTCATTCTTCAACTCTGAGTTCTTTGTTCTTTTCCTACTGCTATTAAATGATTGTTCAGAATCATTTGAGTCAGAATTGGTCAGTTGATGTAAATCTACCATGCCTGGTTTTGTATCTGATGCTTGAATGAGGTGAGATTTACTTGGGATTCGTGGTATAGGCACCTAAAACAATAATATAAATTGTTATATAATAGACTGACCTTAACATTATATGTTCAACAAAAGCATTATAGGTGAATATATAAACATAATTATTCACCTGTTGAATGTTATTCACAATATAAAGTCACATTGCACAGAACTACTAGTACATAATAACACAATCATGGCATTTTGTGTCAGTGCATCTACTTTTTATTGATCGGAAAACACAAATATTCACCTCAAAAAAGCATATTATCCTCTGAAGAAGGCCATAATTTTATACGATTCCCACAATGCAATAAAAATCTAGACATTTAACATAATAATAGAAATTTCTAAAGAATGCAGTCAAATACACCGTCGGCGCCAATTTTACCCTGACCTGTTTGAAAACTGGTTTCCGATCTTAGCTGGGCTAACAGGAGAAATTCATATCTCATTCTTCTTTGATAAAATAAGTTGGTTGGAAATGTAACCCATCGATAAAACAGTTGATTCACCTCACCTTTTCTAAATAACAACTTTTTAAAGATTAATGCAAGTGCATGCTACAATTTATTCCCTTTGCTCATTTTGGCTGGCAGACGTGATTGACATCGGCTGACCTTTGTTGACCCCAATGTAATATGGGACATATTCCAGAATGGAACAGAATTTGGTACGTAAGAAAGTCATGTATATATCAAATACACCATGTAGGCATTCAAAAAGAAATCAAATACCCTACAAGAATTTGCAACATGTAATTGTCTGCAAGTGTACCTTTATTCCTATGCATGTGTATATTAAGAAGATACTTCATCATCTATGATGAATGGAGATTTCAAACATGTAAACAACAAATAAGATATTACAAGACTAGTATACTATGGTAGTCTTAGGTTTTAGAAAAGGTGCATGATACATTTCACTTGGAACTTAAAAAAAAAAGGTAACATTTTCAAGTGAACCTTTCTGAGTGGTGTGCCTTTCTCTTTTTCCTTCATATCAAGATATGCCTTAGAATCCATACACCTCAGCAACATTGATGCAACCTCATGAAAGCCCCTGGCCTGTGCTGCCATCACTGCCGTAATACTAGCATAGTTTGGAAGATCTAAATTAGCACCAACTTTCTGGAACAGTTCTACCAAAGGTATAAAGTTACCCTCTACTGCATAGAATAATGGAGTTCTACCACTCTTTCCATCCTGGAATAAAAAAAAAATCTTACTAGCAGTGTTGTCTCCATGATCCATAATAATTGAAATTCGATCGATTACGCTACAGATTTTGATTATCGATTACAAAAATATCTACTTGATTAATTGGTTGTTTGATGTGTTTACAAATTTCCTGGGAATTTATTATTTAAGGTAGCACAACAGTCTTTTGAAGAAAATTTCCGGTGCCCAACTTTGAAAGCCTGTAACTTTGTTATTGATAAAGATATAGTGACAAACGAGGTATCAAATTAAAGGAAAATGGTTAAATTGACTCTTAATGGTCATTTCAAGTGTATTCCTTTCAAGTATCAATGTCTAATTTACCATATTTGGCAAAAAAATTTGAGTTTTTGAGGTACTATTTTTAAAATGAAAATAACTTTTACATCTTTACTGGTAGCTGAATTCTGAATGCTTTATCTGAAAGATTCATTTAAATACAACAAAACTGTGTCTCAGATTTTCGATTTAAGGTCTGGTCTAAAATTAAATTAATTTTAAATTTTGAAAAAACAAAATTTCTTCGAGTAAAAATTTAAATTTCATTTATTTTCAAAGCAGATTCTATATCAAAAATCTGAGACACAGTTTTGTTGTATTTTTATGGATCTTTCAGATAAAGCAAACAGAATTCAGCTACCAGTAAAGATGTAAAAGTTATTTTCATTTTAAAAAAAGTACCTCAGAAATTGAAATTTTTGCCAAATATGGTAAATTAGACATTGATAATTAAAAGGAATACTCTTGAAATGCCCATTAAGAGTCAATTTAATCATTTTCCTTTAATTTGATACCCTGTTTTTCACTGTATCTTTATTAATAACAAAGTTACAGGCTTTCAAAGTCAAGGATCAAAATTTTTCTTCAGAAGACTGTTGTGCTACCTTAAATGAATATTTTGTAAACTAGATTCATATAAAAGCTCATTCTTACTCCTGTAAGATTGTTATCAATGCATATTCTCCCATCCTAAAATTCTCATTTTCAATTTGTATTAGGCAACAGCAGATTTTCTGTCAAGTGGTGGTTTTGATAAAATCTATGCTAAGTTGGTTAACTGTAATATGTTTAGTAATAAATACTGACGTTTTGAATATGTGATACAGTACATGACTTTCATTCCGTATTCACACTATGACGTCATACCCTTTATCGCATGGCTTACCCTTTATCACATACCCTTTATCGCATGGCGAGACCTGTATCATACCCTTTTTCCAAAAAAAATTGTTTTTTTAATTCGACTTATTTTTCAAAATGAAAGTGGGGGTAATTTTATTGGGGAAAAAAAATTTTTTCTGGAGTAACAAAAATTTGTTTGGCGTGAATTTTGGTGTCAATTTTTAAAATCTAGCAAACCTTTTTCCTTAACATGTTAGATTTTATACCAAACTTTTCCACCCATTTTGAAATTTTTTTTTTTCACAAAATACTTGCTTTTCTCTTACCGATTTCATTTTTTACAGTATTTTTGGGATTAAGTAGTCCTCTGCTTAAATATATGATAAACTGTATAATACATGGCAAAATCCGTATCACATGCCTTATCATCCCTCGACCAATATCATCCCTCGGACCAGAGGCCCAATTTCATTGGTAACTCGGGATGATACGACATGTGATACCGATTTTGCCATGTATTATTCCCTATATATTGTCTACGATTTTACATGTATATCTGAAAAGGAAGTTTGTTTTCTTTATGACAGACTTTCTTCTTCTCTTTCAAAAAATTTCTTTCATAAAAGATGGTACATCTATATCTTCAAAACAGTTTGTACTGTATAATTCATCATCATTGCAGGTTGCAAATTCTTTATTATTTTTCCATGTTTTAAGTTAATGATTTTATTTTTGAACAATTTTTTTACAATAGGGTCTGGGGTCTGTAAGTGCGAAAAAGAAAGGAATGATATGTTTTGTAAAATGGCATTGAAAATCTAGGTATCTTTCACTATTGTAGGAAAAATTGTCTTCTCCTGATTTTTTATCAAAATTTTTATCAAATACAAGTAACCGGTACCTATTTCTTCTGTAAAATATGAATAAAAACATTTTGTAGTCTATACTGCATTAGGAGAATCCTCACCATTTGAGTGTTCTATCCATTAATGGGTATCATTTTATGATGTTTAGATATGGTTACAATTATTGTATATAAAAAATAACACGTTCGGTCATCCACTTACAGGTGAAAGATGAGATCGAGTAAATCAATCTTTCATATTCATCTTCCACAGTACCACTGTAAACTAGCTGACAGAGGATTAAAACATAATATTTTTTTTTTTATTTGTGACTACTTTTCATCAAATTTGAACTTAGGAGAACTCTTCATGTACAAAAAAGTTATAAATGAAACCAACTTAGCACACCTAAAGTTTAAATGTCTTGACAGAGGGTTGATAATCCTTCAAATCCCTGATTCCCAACAAAATAATTTTTTCAATCTCAAGTCCATATAAAATTAATATTACAAATATCTGATCCACCCAAATTCATGCAGAAAAAATTGGCAGATCATGGCATCCCAAAAAGAACCTTCTCTCCCTACTGATACCTCTCAGATAAATTAGATTATGTTGAAAATTAAGTATTTGAAGGTGGCTCACTCATCACATTTTTGAATTTGTGCAAGATTTTGGAACTCAAGTTTTTTCCAATTCAATGGCTTAATGAATTTTGCACAGAGACCCCAACCTTTTATTTCGTGAATGTCTTCTATAGGTTAAATTAAGACACCTGAAAAGTTTTCATAAAATTCTTGATACAACTTCTAGCTTTTAGATGAAAATGTAGAGAAATCCATTTCCAGCCAATTTTTAATGTCTTCTATCTCCGTAAAATGGACATGGACCTATATATTTTTACCATTTTATTGAGTCTACAATGCTTGATCAATTTAAATTGGTTTCAAGAAATCCTTAATATAAACAACATCAGAAGTGAGCCTCCTTAAACATTTGGGGGACATATGTTCATTATGTTGTCAAAGCGGCCATTTGCAGGCTAAATCAAACTGCAACGTTGGTATATTGTTTTAATACCACTGAGTAAATGCCTCTGCTGGTGAACTGTTAGTCCCTAAAAGTATCACCAGTCATCTAGAACAATGAACAAGTTTACTTTACCTGAATATTAACATCTGCTTTCTCAGCCAACAGAAACTTGACAATATCGATGTTATTTTTTATCACTGCTACATGAATTGGTGCTAGTCCTAAAACAAATAATGTGTATTAGACTTACTGTTAAGTTTGTAAATATATCCATGTAGGATAAAAATAAGTATATTGTGAGTCTTTTTGTGTATTTATTTTTTAGCCATTCACCACACATAGGGGAGGGTTTGGATCCAAATAAACGAGTTTAACCCCACCGCAATTTTTGCGCCTGTCCCAAGTCAGGAATATGTTGGTCATTGGCTTGTCCTTGTCTTCTGATAAAATTTTAGTTTCTTGATATTTGGGTTATTGGATGTGGTTCGTTTCCATTGATTTATTCACTTTTTTACCTTTTTGGGGCCATTTATGATTTAGGGCTTGCTATATGGTGTGAGGTTCCTCACTGTGTTGAAGACCGTACGGTGACCCCTAGATGCTTTGTTTTGTTTCGTTTTAACCTGGATATAGGATGTTGTCTCCTTGACATTTACCCCATTTCCTTTCTTTTTATGCCCCCATATCGAGGATCGGGGGGCATATTGTTTTTGTCCTGTCTGTGTGTCTGTCTGTGCATCTGAATCTTTAACCTTGGCTATAACTTTTGAACTATGCAAGACAAACTTTTCATACTTGGCAAGTGTATAGGTCTAATGAAGAGGAACATAAATATGAAAAAAAATTAGGTCAGGTCAAAGGTCAAGGTCACAGAGGTCACAAAGGGGTGGAATTTGACCGTAGAATCCTTATAATTTATCCTATTGAGACGGGGTTTGTTTTATGTTATTGCTAATAAAATTGCACAACTGCAGTATGTTGACAGATTTAAGGTAGCATTTACTGTTTTTGAGAAACAAGAGGCCCAAAGGGGGTCAAATTGAAAAAAAATGATTTTTTTAATTTTTTGTTGGATCTTGATGCAGTATTTTTCTGTAGGTTTCTAATAGCATGTTTAAACAGATACATTTAACAATTAAAACCATTTCAATTAACAAGAGGTCCAAAAGGGCTTCATCTGTTTCAGAATAAAGGGGTTGAATTGGGTGTTTTATGGTAATAAACAACTTTTGAACTATGTAAGAAAGACTTTTAATACTTGGCAAGTGTATAGGTCTTGTTACTTGGCAAGTGTATAGGTCTTGTCAAGAGGAATGCCAATATGCAAAAAAAATTAGGTCAGAGGTCAAGGTCACAGAGGTCAATAAAGGGCTACGCCTAGCGCAGCATGATACGACCGCAGCATGTTGTCCACTGAAATTTGAAAAAGTGTAATTTAAAGTGAGTATGGACATAGGAAAGAGCTTGACACAATAATTAGATGGACACAAACTAGGGAAAATAAAAATTAGCCCTTATGGCTCCTTATGATTCCTCTTTGACCCTTTATAGCTTGGAAACAGTAAGAGCTACGTCCAATCCATTGACATGCTGCTAAAAGCTTATATCAAGAGAAATCAAAAAAAAAAAATCCATCAAAATCTGTTCAAAAATAAAATTGCATATTATTTCGAAAAAAATGCAATTTTGGCCCCTTAGACCCCTTATAGCTAGGAAACAGTAAGACCTATGCCAAATCCATTGACGTACCACTGAAAGCTTATATCAAGAGGAATCCAAAGAAAAAAATCCCATCGAAATGCGATGAAAAATAAAAATTTTAGGTAATATGCAAATTTGCAATTTTGGTCCTTGAGAACCCTTAAAGCTCGGAAAACAGTAAGAACTACCCCAAATCCATTTACATACTACTGAAAGCTTACATCAAGAGGAATCCAAAGAAAAAAATCCCATCCAAATCAAATGAAAAATAAAAATTTTAGGTTATCTGTAAATTTACCATTTTGGCCCCCTTCAGCCCCTCATAGCTCGGAAACGGTAAGAGCTACGCCAAATCCTTTGCTTATTACTGAAAGCGTACATCAAGAGGAATCCAAAGAAAAAAATCCCATCGAAATCCGATGAAAAATAAAAATTTTAGGTTATCTGTAAATTTACAATTTTGGCCCCTTC
>MJUU01012366.1:0-23711 GCA_002080025.1 Modiolus philippinarum | reverse complement strand
ACATACTACTGAAAGCTTACATCAAGAGGAATCCAAAGAAAGAAATCCCATCGAAATCCGATGAAAAATAAAAATTTTAGGTTATCTGTAAATTTACGACTTTGGCCCCTTGGGCCCCTCATAGCTCGGAAACGGTAAGAGCTATGCCAAATCCGTTGACCTACTACTGAAAGCTTACATCAAGAGGAATCCAAAGAAAAAAATCGCATCGAAATCCGATGAAAAATAAAAATTTTACGTTATTTGTAAATTTACGATTTTGGCCCCCTCATTGCTCGGAAACGGTAAGAGCTATGCCAAATCCGTTGACTTATTACTGAAAGCTTACATCAAGATGAATCCAAAGAAAAAAATCCCATCGAAATCTGATGAAAAATAAAAATTTTAGGTTATCTGTAAATTTACGATTTAGACCCCTTCGGCCCCTCATAGCTCGGAAACAGTAAGAGCTCCCCCAAATCCATTGACATAATACTGAAAGCTTACATCAAGAGGAATCCAAAGAAAAAAATCCCATGGAAATCCGATGAAAAATAAAAATTTTAGGTTATCTGTAAATTTACGATTTTGGCCCCCTCTGCCCCTCATAGCTGGGTAAGGAAACAAGTTACCAAAAATCTAATAGAAGAGCGCTATGAACATTTTTCATAAGGAATCCTTTTGAAAAAATTGCACCGAAATCGGACTAAAAATAAAAAAATGAAATTTTTGAAATTCGCCCTTTTTGGGCCCCATTTATCTCGTGAACGGTACATGCCACGTGAAATCTGTTGGCATACATCAGATTGGAAATTTTCTAAGAAGTTTACTGAAAGAAACCCCATCAAAATCCGATAAATAATAAAGATTCTACAGTCAAATATGTGAAAACCACCAATTTAACCCCTTTTGGCCCCTTTTGCTAAAATGGGCGGGGCCCGGAACATAAAATTGTAGCCTGGGCTAAAACATGTGCCAAGAAACATCATACAAATATTTGAAAATGATCCGTTCCCTGGAACCAAAGTTATGCTGTCCACAGACACAAAACTACCCAATTTTACCCCTTTTTGGCTCCTTTTTCTGAAACGGGTGGGGCCACAAACCTGAAATTAAAACCCGGGATAGCCATTATGCCAAGACACCACATACTGAAATTTGAAGATGATCCGTCCACTAGAAACAAATTTAAGCTGGCCACAGATGCCGACGCCGACCACTGCGCCATACCATAATACGACCACAAAATTTTTGCGGTCGTATAAAAAGGAGTAAAATTGGGTATTTTCATATATATTTTACTGCAGAATCTGGGGGAATATGAAGTGTTTCACAAACACATCTTGTTCATATTTAAGTTTATTTTGCCACAAAATGCTACACACTACCACTTCAATTTAAACAAACAGTATATCACATGTTGGATTTTTTGCATGATGAATTAGACATTACATGTTTTACTTATTTCTGAGGTTTACTTCTTTTGGCAGGTAAAACACGAATCTAGAATACTTCACTCTCTATAGAGAGGAGGTGCAAAAACTTCCCTTTCTGTTGTTCAGACCATTATATAAAAGTTCTTATGATTCTCATCCATCTTTTTTTTTTTAAATTAAGGGGGAGGGCAAATTTTATTTTTTTCATGCATAGTGAAAAATTGTTAATTCTGAAGCAAATGAATAAATTGAGGAAAACAAACAAACAGGCAGGAAGGGAAAGAGAATCTAGGAATTTTCTTTTATGGTCTCATCAAACTCTGGACCTGAGTATTGCTCCAGTATTCTTTAAGAAGGGTGAGGTAAAATAAGTATGTATTTCATAAACATTCAAATCAACCAGTAACATATGCTTATACAAACAAAACTTTTGTAGACGTGATGTCGAGTTTATACATGTTAAGGTTTATGCAAAGCCCAAATGATATCATGTAAACAGATTTTACAATGAGCGCAGCCTATAAGTATTTAATGGGCATTGAATGGGAATGGAAATTTCATCGATGTTAATTCAGATGTTAATGCAAGAGAGTTTTAATATTCACCTATTTTAGTGGCTATGAGGACAAAAGCAAGTTTAGTTTCCCTGAGACACAACTATTTTCCCGGCATGAAGCTGAGCTAAATAGTTGATGTCGAGGGAGTAAGTAAGTGTTTATTGCACTGAAATCAATCATCCAAGATATTAATGTGAAGTCATTTGTTAACAGTTCATTGGTCTATTAAATGACCAGTAAATAATCATCACTGGTAAATAGTCATTGTAACAATTAACCGGTAAATAGTCTGTTTGTGACAAGTGTGAAAAATATCAAATTTATCCAATAAACAAATTATATAGAAAATACATTCTGAAATTCAAAAATCAATGGAATTCCACATTCAAGTACTATTTTTTGCATTAAGTTCTAAAGTTGTTATGTCATTATCATATGCCACAATTCTCTATAAATCAAGATTTATTATTATACCTCAGTATGTATTTTCTATAAATTGTTTATTTGATAAATTAACTATTTTTCACATGTGTACACTTATCACAAACAGACTATTTACCTGTCAATAGTTTTTGTGACTGTAGGGTCTGTAAGTCTCGTCATGTGACACCGAGAAACAACAATAAAATTCAAATTTGGAAACGTTTCCCACCAAAATATGATGTTGTGGGATTATGACGTCCTAATTGTTTGCTTGAAACGTTATATTTTTCTGTTCAAAATGCAACTTCCAGGTACAAATTATGTACCCGGAAGTCCAAAAATTGGACTAGACTTACAGACCCTATTGACTTGTGATGAACTATTTACTGGTCATTAAATAGGACAACAAACTATTCATATTGATACCTTTGATGTTCCATTTCGGTACAATAAAACACTTATTCAAGGGCTATTCAAACAAAAGCAAGTTAATGGCTGATGCTATTGTCCTCATAGCCAGTAAATAAGTGTATGCTGTAGGGCATGTTAAATAATCACTGTTAGGGGCTCTATCTCGACTTGGTTCTGATAAGGGGGTAGGACTATTGTTTAATCTTCCTTACAATGTATATACAGCCACTATATTTTCCAAAGCTAATCATTTATTCACAAACATTACATACCATCAAAGTTTCTTGCATTGACATCTATTTTACTAGAATGCTTGAAGATGAGTTGGAGACAATAAAGCGAATTGGATTTGACAGCCATATGAATACAGTTTTCTCCATTTTTGTTGACAAGATTTGGATTACCACCAGCTAGTAACAATGTGTGAACAGCTTGCATGAAATTCAGCTCTACAGCTATGTGTAATGGTGTCTGAAATACATGGAACATCACTTAGTAACAATGTGTGAACAGCTTGCATGAAATTAAGTTTAATATTAGTTATTCAGTTCTACTGCTATGTGCAATGGCGTCTCAAATACAGAAAACACCAAATAGTAACAACATTTGAACAGCTTGCACAAAATTACTGTCTCAAAAACTTGTACATCAAGGGTATGTTCAGTCACTGTTGCAATTGTCACTACAGTCGTCACCATGATTTGACAGACCGTTACAATGTTTCTATATCACAAATGAGAATAGACATCTTTGGGTAGATCCAGAGTTTGTCACCGGACTGACTAACACGGACTGTGATAAAACCGGACTTTTCACTGGCAGTGTGACGGGTGCCACATGTGGAGCAGATCACACTTACCCTTCCAGAGCACCGGAGATACCTCACTTTTTATAGGGGTTCACACTGCTAGTGCTTTAGCTGTGTGGCGTTCTTGTTCATTTTTGTTTATTTGTTTTGTCTTGTCATACTGTCTCAATTCGTGTTGGATGTAAAGTTGCCGTGATTTTGGATTTATGATTTTAGAATTCCCCCCTTCCTCGTTCTTGCTTTGGTATTCGTTTGCCGATGTATTCAGCTCTGCAGTTATGTGTGATGGCACTTTATGAAGAGAACACGAGAAACTTACAAAAACATACTATAACTACAAAACATTTTAACCAATATGATGCCCTTCTTTTGCCTTGGAGACATTCACAGGCTGAAAATTCAACAAAATTTGCTTGCACATGAGCATATTGTGTGATAGCAAATTATCTGAAATGCACACTTTGCATATTTTATTCCCTACATATTTGACACAAAACGAATTTTTTTTTTTAAATTATTGAATCCCCAAATTGCGACATAATAGAAATAGACAAATGATTTCGACAGACGTCTGGTTTGTACTGTTTTGTAGTAACAAGTGCTCCATGTTCATTGTCTGCTCGTAATGAAACCTGATCTCTAGTTTAATTAGAAATTTTCAATTAGATTTATAATAGCAATTGTTTTTTTTTCAAATATAACTTGAGTAGTCCAAATTTTTTTCTCTCTCAAAATAACCAATACAAAGGTTACATGACTTTGTCATTATTAGAATCATTATTATCCATGCAAGCTATCTTTCATTGAAGTTTGAACATGGAAAGTCTCTACAGTGGTATTTCAGCCCTCGTTAACACTTGGATTAAAAATATAATCACAAATACAATACTTACAAGTGTTAAAACTACAATAAATGAAAGCTCTTAAATTACTTTTAGATAACCAAGTACAAAATCTAAAACAAAAGTAACTCTAATTAAACTTTTAAAATAATTTCCTTTCATTCTAATTAAAGTTAATTTAAGTTATTCAATCATACTTGTACACAGGGCTACAATGAATTTCGTTACAGTAATAACACTATATCTTCCCACCCATATCCTTTTTAATGGAAATCCAAGTTCTATTTATAGTAACTGTGAACTGTTACGTACTTCAGTAAAATTTCATAAATATTAAGTTACCTGTTGAGCTTTATTATATCTGTCGACACTTTTACCAGAGATGCTCATCAAGTGTACAAACTTCTGGACCATGACAATATTCTCATGTACGACAGCTATGTGCAGTGGTCTGAAAATATTTCAAAGATAGAATCTTTTCATACTTAACAAGATGTAATAAGTTGAGTATTTATTCAAATAATGTAAAAATACACCTAAAATTAAGTTACCTGTACATGTTGCAGACTGTAACACTGTAACTTATATTTTTTTTTCAATTTTAAGATCAAATTAGATATTTTCATCCTTGCTTTCTCAAAATTTTATTGCTATGACAAAAATCATTTTTCATGACTATTTACCTTTTAGATTATAATTAATGTGAATGAAGAAATTCTTTAAGAAAAAGTTCTCCCCATTCATCACATGTCTTAATTATACAAAAAGATGAAGATCAAAACTGCATACATATCACTTTAATGTTTATTTTGCAGGGGTATAGTTACAATAGATTATACATGTGCAATTGTTATATTGTCATTTCTGCTGTTGCTATGCAGACAACAAAAACCAATTCCCATATTCCACTCGAACCATACTAGTCTGGGTCCCATGCTTGTCTGGGTCCCTGTCTGCTTATAATTGATTATCAAGACAATACCAGTTCATACTGTGGATAGAACCAGCATAAGTCAGAATCTTTTATGCTTTCATTTCATCAATATGGTTTCACAGCTTCTTCTGCCACTCTAATTGTTATGATATAATTGAAAAAGCGGACTTTACTCCAATTGTTGAAAATGAATATACAAAATGTTATACTGTAAACCTACAGTACTATTTACAATAGCTTATAGCTTGTTTGACAGGATTTATTACCATAATCCCAGGTCTAAGACTACAATATTTAATATATATATATAGGTCTTTTCTTCAAAATACATGAATGGATGCATTTTCAATTAATTCAGTTAGTGACCAAATGACTTACAAGTCACCATCTTCATCTTGTTGGAGAGCAATCTGCATCTCATTAAGCAACATTAAACTGGTTGATGGATCTACTGCTACAGGATTTACTCTCTCCTCTACAGCTGGTGTACTTTTCACTGAAACTATACAAATCATGAGGCTAAGTTGCCATGGTTACATGTACATAGCAAATACTAAGATCATTAAGTACAGTTCCATGTTTCATTAAAAAATCTGGTAGCACATGATTGAAATGAATTTTCTTTTCTTGTTGATTTTCCAGTGTAGTTTTAAACATTTGTCGGATATATGGCCAATTTTTGACATATTTACTCGTTGCATACTCCACAAATAAATTACATAGAATGTACTACAGGTGAACAAGCGGATTATTCACAGGAAAATCCCTAAATGTATATGAATTATGACATGTTTGAATATTTAAGCCAAGAGATGTGTGAATTTCTACAGCTATTTTATTGTTCATGTCATGCTTGATCAAACCCTTTCCCCTTTTTGAAATATATTTTATATAAAATGTACTACAACAGGGGAGATAACTCACTTATACATTTTGTTGGGTGTATTTATATAGAAACTACAAGGAGTTTAAATACTATAACATGCAACCATAACAACAAACACTTTTGAAAAATTATTTTTGCGTATGCATGCAGTAATGGCAAACATCTTAAGTTTAATCATACTAGTATATAGCTGAAGGCACTGTAGCCTGATCATGATAGGCCATAAATTAGCCTTCATCTAGTCCAAAAAACTACCTTTGAAATACTCATTTATGTCAATAATGTTTCAAAAGGCATGATTATCTCCCCCTGAAGTGTGCCATACATGTACAGCATCGATTTCTTAAAATATTTGTTTCATATGACAAACTACCTTTGGATATAGTTTTATTCCAATTAACAATGTAGGACAAGTTGTGCTTCAAATGTTGAACATTGTACTTACTAGTACATGTACATTTTGATCTTTAATACTGGCAGGAGAATTTCTAAAGCAAGAATTTTGTAATCACTTCCCTAAATGAATTCAGAAGCAATCACATTAAAAACCAAATTGAATACAAATACAACCATAAAGCAATTATGAAAAAAAATCCGAGATTATCATCCAGCCTTTGAAAAAAATAATGTTGGGCACAATTTTTTTTATTATGGCAGATTTCCTGGCTCATTAACGTATTATATTTGCAATTCTTCAATGAACATACCAATATTCCTCAAGTAACACCTATAACAACTCCTTCAAAACTCCTGTTTTTTATTTGCAATCAACCAATCAAGAGTTCTATAGAATTCTATTGTATACCAATTTGTACTGCCTGAAGGGGTTTACCTTGATACAGAAGTAATGACAAATTGGTATAAAATAGAATTCTATAGAACTTTGATTAGTTGATTGACAAATAAAAGACAGGAGTTTAGAAAGAGTTGTTATAGGTGATACTTGAGGAATATTGGTATTTTCATTGAAGAATTGCAAATATAATACATTAATGAGCCAGGAAATCTGCCATAATCATAGTGAAAAAGCTGTCAATTTTGAAGAAAATAACCAAAAATGATCAAAATTCTATATTTTTTTTCAGAGCTGAAAAGATCAGGGCAGTAGAACACTGAGTAATTGATTAATAGACATAAGACAGGAGTTCTGAAGGAGTTCTTATAAGTGTTACTAGAGGAATATAGGTATATTCATTGATGAACTGCATATAAAATAAGTTTATGATCCACGGCGAAGTTAATGAACAGCTTCTATATACACTGAGGGTTATATATTCCTTTACAAGTCCCTTACACAATGAAAGTTATGTGGATCTTCTTTTTTTATCAGCAGACTCCTCATTTTAACAAACCTAAATGTTTGACAGTATCTACAAAAATAAGCAGGACATAACACTTGAACTTGACAGTATAATGCAGGACCAGCCTACAGAATGGTATTTGACAAACAAAATATAATTAGCTATATATATATATAGTAGGATATAAAAGTTTCAAGTACATCTTCATGATTTTTTTTATATTTCAATTTTTAGTAGCAATAATTAATAATATGTAAAATCAGAAGAACATCATTTGAAATTAGTAGGTGGTATTTCTCATCCAAAATAGGTAGTCTATCGTGTGAATCACTAGGGTTGGCTGATATCATGTTGTCCTGAAATCAACATAACTATATACGTGGCTAATAATAATGAGTTTTTACATTATTGATACACTTTTTATAAAAGCAGCAAAAAGAATAAAACCCTGAATTTTTTCCCCAAAACATTGGTATCAAGACGGTACCTGAACATTTCGGAACTCACCTTATTAGACATTTCTGTACTCGGTACTTGACAAAGCGGTACTTGGTATTTTTTTTAGACCTCTTCAAGTCGGAAATATAGGTTTTGTTGAACAATTTTGATAAATATAGGTTTTGTTGAACAATTTTGACCTGAACTAGTCTAAAACTGATCAGACTCATACAAGTCTTAGGGAAATTACCATTTTATGTTTTTTGTGTTTTATTAGTATTATTGCAATTGATTATGTTTATGCATTATTTGCAACGATTATGTTTATCAATGAAAAAATATTGTGATACATGCAAGCAAAAAGCAATACCAATCTGCAAAGGCAGTTTGTTGATATTGATGATTTTGTTATCTTTTATAACAATTTTTAATTGATTTTCACCTGCTCTAGTAACCAAGAATTTTCTAATAAAAATGATTAATTCCATGTAATTCTAATGAGGTTTGGATGCCAGCATCTAAATACCGGTACTGATGCCTGGCTCATTAAAATGGTCAATTTAGCAAATTTTAGACTTGTACAAGTCTAATTATTCATAAGATTTAAAACACCTGTGCAACAGGAAATTAACATTAGACTTCATCAGGTCTAAAGATTTTAGACTTCAACAGGTCTATGCATACAAAACTAAGTGCTAAATTAGACAAAAACAAGTTTAAAATTCTTAGGACTTGCACCAGTCTGTCCCTCGACTGACAGTCTTACCATTGAAAACAATTCTTATTCATTTGAGGAATTGAAAAAGATAAATGGTCACTAGATATTTCCAAAAATAACAGGTCCTTCAAGAGTTTAATGAAATTTACCAAAATTAGAATTACAATGAGAATAATCCAAAGAAAAAAATTGATGGGTGTTCCATGGAACACTTGTGTCGCCTGCACAACAGAAGAGCCATTTTTGGCAAAATGAACCTCTAAAATCTGTAAAATCAAAATTGTAAATATCAGGTGCACAATTAAATCAAGTGATCAACAAATCCTGAAAGGTTGGTTGGAATATGACTTATAGTTTTGAAAGAATATATACCACATGAACAAACTAAATTAATAAAAGAGCTATTTTGGCTCAGTGAACCTCAAAAATCTTTTAAATAAAAATATTACATATCAGATGCACAACAACTTCATGTGAACTACATATCCTGCAAGTCTGGTTGGAATCTGATGACTTAAATAGCTATGATGGAGTTGAGGATCAACTAACCAGAATAACAAATGAGCAACTTTGGCTCTGTGAACCTCTAAAATATGTAAAATATAAATTCTAAGTATCAGGTGCACATCTAAACCAGGTGAAAAAATATCCTGAAAGTTTGGTTCGAATTTGACTAGCAGTTTTAAAGGAATTAGGGATTCAAAAACTGACAGACTCACAAATGAGCAATTTTGGCTCCGCGACCCTCTAAAATCTGTCAATTCAAAATTCAAAGTATCAGGTGCACATCTACACCAGGTGAACAACATATTCTGAAAGTTTGGTTGGAATTGGACTAGCAGTTTTGAAGGAGTTGCGGATTCAAAACAACAGACTCACAAATGAGCAATTTTGGCTCATTGAACCTCTAAAATCTGTAAAATCAAAATTCTGAGTATCAGGTGCACAACTACACAAAGTGAACAACATACATGTATCCTGAAAGTTCGGTTGGAATCGGACTAGTAGTTTTGAAGGAGTTGCGGATTCAAAAACCGACGGAAGACGATGCAGGACGACGACGGATAGTAATCCTATGTGTCGACTCTGCTTACAGCAGGCGACACAAAAATCTAATCAAAATCTGATGAAAAATAAAGATTTCAAATATTTCTAATAATTGCAATTCTGGCCTGTTTGACCCCTTATAGCGTGGAAACGGTAAGAGCTATGCCAAATCCATTGACATATTTCTGAAAGCTTACAATGAGAGGAATCCAAAGAAAAAAATAGTAATGGTGCATTACACGATACCTCGCCACGTTTCACAAAGTTTCGAAGTATCAAGGGGCATTACTCCAGAACCCCTTGGACCTCTGAACCCATATTCGAACTTGACCTGAGTTTTGTGGTGAACAAGCTACATACCAAGTTTGAAGACTGTATGTTATTCCGTTCAAGAGTTATCAGTCAGAAACCTTTTGGGGGGGGGGACGGACTGACAAACGGACAAACTGAGGGTATCACATAATACCACACCACTACGTGTGGAAGGGTATAAGACTACGTGTGGCGAGGTATAAAACCCATCAAAATCTGATGAAAAATAAAGATTTCACATATTTCTAAAAATTGCAATTTTGACCCCTTTGACCCCTTATAGTTCGGAAACAGAAGAGCTATGCCAAATCCGTTGACATACTACTGAAAGCCTACAATGAGGGGAAATTAAAGAAAAATATCCCATTGAAATCAGATGAAAAATAAAAATTTTAGGTAATCCACATGATTGCCATTTTGACCCTGTTTGGCCCCTCATAGCTTGGAAAGGAAACAAGTTATCAAAAATCTGATGGTGATTAATTTTTCATAAGGAATCCATTGCAAAAAAAACTGCATCAATTTTGGACTAAAAAAATAAAATTTTTGAAAATTGTCCCTTTTGGACCCCATTTATCTTGTGACAATACGTGCCACATCAAATCCAATGGCATTACCAAGATTGGAAATTTTCTAAGGAGTACACTGACAGAAACCCCATAAAAATCCAATAAATAATTAACATTCTACAGTCTAATATGTGAAAACACCCAATTTGACCCTTTTTGGCCCCTAATTCTGAAACGGGTGGTGCCACAAACTAATAATATAATAAAAAAAAAACAGTTCTTAAAAATGTGCCAAGAAACATCATACCAAAATTTGATAATAATCCGTCCACTAGAAACATTGTTCAGAGCTGTCAAGGGGGTTCGGGTTCCCAGAGTGAGACGGGAGGATCTGGGGGTTTGCCCAGCAATTTTTTATTTCAAAGACTCAAAATGGTACATCATGTGGTTATAGCAAATAATTTGCAACAAAATTCTTTCCATAAAATGAAAATTGCTTTCATATATGTGACTTCAAATGAAAATTGTGTCTTATTTAGTAGATATTTATGGAAAATGAACTAGTTGTAAGAGAAAAGATACGAAAAAAAACCTAATTTCTAGTATTTCTTATCAAGAAAGATCGTTCTTCAATCCGAAATTTTTTTTTCTTGAAAATTTAAAAAGCATGACATTGAAAGGGATGAGCATGAGAGTGTGATTTGGGGTTGGAAAGTGTGACACTCACGCCCAAAGCGTGAGACTTGACAGGTCTGATTGTTATGCTGTCCACAGACTCCGAAGACAACTGCGCCATAACATAATATGACCACAAAATTTTTGTGGTCGTATAAAAACTAGAGTCTTACTACTGAAAATGATCACTGTTACTGTAAGGAATTGAAAAAGGTCTGATTGCTTGGTTAATTCCAACAAACACTGCTCTTTGATGATTTCTGTATATTTACCAGAACTAGAACAGTAGTTGATTCTTAATGTAGGCCTGAGGAATTGAAAAGGTATGGTTGCTATGTAGAATTTACAAAAAAAAAGCATTACAAACGCACCTAGGTAGTACGTATGTTACATACAGACAGAATGCATTATATACCCCCTTCCTTTTGCTAAGCGAGTTGATAAATATAAGGTACCTTATTCTGTAATTTTCCACATGAATATACGAAGATTTTCATATTATCAATAGCTTAAATGAAAATCTGATTTCATTATTTAATTGCAGAAAAGGGAAAAATTTAAAGTACATTTGTTACATATGTACATTTCGTTGAATTGGATGCCGACTCCCTCTTCACCATTTTCTTATATTTTAATGTAAATATATATATATATATATTTTTCATTTCTTATAACCAATTATTATAATCAGTGTGAATGGTATTATAAATGTTAATGATGTCTGAGAGCTGAATGTATGTTGTAATTAATTATATGCTCTGTATGGGCCCTTGATTAGGTTAGTCAAATATTCTTAATTCTTATACAATACCACTTATGAAGTTATGATGACCACTTCTGTGACCAGGTAAAAAATCTAAATTTTTTGTTAGTACCGCATTGTCCAACACAAGTCCTGAAATGTCTAGTACAGATAAAGTACCAAAATTTCCGAGTCAGTGCAGAATTGCCCAGACCTGTACCAATATATCTAGGATTCAAAACATTGCCTCTTTTGTGTTCAATCTGTACGCATCATTTCAAAAATATGTTGTTTACCTGTTTCTCCTTTTGCCAAGCTGACATCCTGTTTAGCTGTCTTTTCTGTTTCTTCTTCAATAATTTGGGGATCATCTTCTTTATAACCTTGCAATCTTCTTTTTTTCAAAGGCAAGGAAGATTCTGAAGATTCTTTTCCTTCACCTTTCTGTTTCAATGCAACTTGGCTAATCAAATTATCTACTGTAGATTGACTAAGTTCTACACTTTCATTACTGGCAAGAGTAACAAATTTTGAAGCAATTGCTTTAGCTGTTACGTCATCTGTATCTACATTGTCAGCTTTGACTTGAAAAGGCAATTTTCCTGCTAATATTTTGTGCAAATCTGTACTGGACAAGTTGTAAAGTCCAAGACCAGGTTTATTGTGATCAACTTGTATTAAACATTGTTTTGTTATACCCGACTGCTCCACTTGAATATATGCTGGGGTTAATGTTGATGGTTGAATTATATCATGATCCTTTTTCCTCAATTCCTCTGCAAGAATTTTGGAACCCTCCCCCTTTTTGGGTTCATGGTTTGGATTTCTTGGATTGATAGTCAAAGACAAAACCTGATCTGGCAGTTTATTCTTTTTATTATTTACAGCTAATGTTGGTGCGTATTTGGGGGTTTTAATTTTCACTTTTGATGTTGAACTTTCAGCTTTTTCATTTGGTGATGATTTTTTTCTGGTTGCTGACGACGGGGAATTTTTGGTTGCACGAGTTCTGGTTTTTCCCTTCTTGTTGGCGTTGCTTGTTGACGACTTTGCATTGTTTTTTGTATCAACATTTTTCGTGTTTTTCAGTTTTATATCTTTGCCGACTGCAAACAGCTCCTCTGGGTTCGATGGTAACACGACCATGGAAGACAGACACGACATGGCCTCAGCGGCGGCGATGCGATCTGCGTGTTCCTTTTCATCGATTGATGTCGTCGATTCATACTGTTGCTTACTTTTTCTTCGTGTAGTCATTATTTGTGTATTGTGTTAAAATTCAATGTGAATGTAAAAATACTTATTCATATTGTTTGAATTTACATATCCAAATATTTCTGAAAACGAAAGAAGAGTCTGGATTTCCAGAAAATATAACAGCGCCTGGCTAGAATATATAATCTAGTTGACCTCCATGGAAAAATAAAGCATCTTGGGAAAATCCCTACAACATGTGACCGTTTTGACCAATGGAATGCGTTAGATTCTGAAATGTGGGGATTTCCCTAAGTTAGTCAGGCAGCCTTCGTGTACAATGTCTAAAAATAGACTATCGCCCATGTTTTTCTTGTTTGATTAAAATTAAAATTTCTACATCAATTCATATTTTCCTTTATCCAGGAATAGATTAAAACAATTTCCATGAACAACTTTGACGATAAAAATTGAGTTTCTGGATATTTTTATCATGTGATTGGGCAGTTAAATAAATATCAGACATATTCTAAAAATAGAAATAGGTGATTATTGCTCTAAAGTCCGTTTCTTTAAAATATTTATAGTCATTGTCAGATATTTTTTTTCATTGAAAAAAATAAACAATCAACCAAAACAAAGAAATAAATGAATAAATATATGAAAAAATCTATACTAGACCTATATTCAATATCACCATAACTTATTCAATGTAACTGTATCACCATGGCTTCAATTGCATTTTAGCATTGAAACAAGCATTTTTTTCTAAGATAAGCATAGTGAAGTTTGCAATCTCATTATTTGATGTTTGTTTTGGAAACATCATTTAAGGTTTGAATTTCTTAGCACAAATGTCTTTTTTAATCTGTTGCAGAAATTTTTAGGCTTTATTAATGTCAAACTGATAGGTGTGGGTGTCAGCTCAACTTGTAGAATTATCACTGTACATGTACAAAATCACAACTTGCACGCAACATATATGAACATATAAAACACATCAAATTGATATCAAACCTTTTTTGCAGAGTAAACCGATCATGTACAAAGAAGCGCAATTAGATACAATGCTTTATTAATATATAATAATAATAATTCTTTATTGCAAAATTACACCCCTAAGGGTCAAAGCAATACAATACAACACAAAACATATAATACAGCATACAATGATCAATAAGTAAAAGATAGACGACTCTCTGACCGGCGTGGACCCTATATCAATTCAGCAGATTGTTTCAGAAAGGTACATACTACCGGTAAAAGGGCTGAGTTTGGATTAAGAATGAAATTTATTTTTTGAAACTGGTTGAAATTTTTAAAATTTGGGAAGTTTTGGTGTATAAGTTCAAAAAAATTTGTCCTATTTTGTTCATTAATTTTACAATTTAAAAGGAAATGGGTTTCATCTTCAATAACTTTACATGTCTTACAAAGTCTCTGTTGACGGGGAATATTTTTATAACGACCAGTTTCTATTTGTAGATTATGGTCGCTTAAACGAAATTTTGTTTATATTTGTCTACTTTTAAAACATGGCAATTCAGATAAATATTTTTCTAGCCCAATATTTAGTTTAAGTTTACTATATAAGAATAATTTTGATTCATCAGTAAACGTAGATAGTTTTTCTTTCAGTTTATTTACATATTGTTCTGTAACAGTCTTTTTTAACAGACTTTTTATTGGATATTTTATTTTTTCAAACGATTTGTTTATATTTGAATAGTTATTAATATTTAAATTGAATTCTTTAAATATGTTATTAACACAAGTATACCAAGAGTAAATACAGAATATTACATGGGTAAATCCGTATTACATGCTGTATCAACCCGAGACGTCAATATCATCCCGAAGGCTTGCCTGAGGGATGATATTGGTCGAGGGTTGATACAGTATGTAATACGGATTTACCCATGTCATATACTGTTTATCATATATTTGAAAAAGAACAAAGTTCTTAGTAGTTTTCTAATTAAAATAACACGTGACCTTTGATACAGATTTTTTAGGTGTGTAATAAAGGGTAGCAGCCGTGACTGATATCGATATCATCACGGGGTGAAGATACAGGACGAAACATGACGTCTGCATTACACATACAGGATTATTGTATTTATAACTAAATATATGATAAAATTAATAAACTATAGTACCAACAAATCATTGGAATTCGCTTATTTTTCTCAATATTGATTTTTGGAGGGTAATTTTCTGTTTCTCAGAGTCAACATAGTTTAGGCACCCGACCCGAGGATACACTAGGTTAGCATCATGGGTATTGCTGTCTATTCTGTACTTTGACTAAATTTGATTTTATAGAACTTAGATAGACGGTATAATTATTTTCCAAACATGTTGTTGGGTCATTTTTAGTATAATTCATCCCGTATGAGCATCTGCATACTCTATATGAGGGGATATGGAGAAAAGGCACACGAGGCAAAGTCTCTTGAAAAATATAGTAAAAAAAGCAATACAGCGCTTTTGTTGTTGTAAGCGACCATGTGGCCCTCAACAATGAGCTTTGGTCATACCTTAGAAGTTCAAGGAGGCCTCTAGCACCAGTTTGAGTGGTATCAATGTTTTTTCATGTCATCCATGAGGGATGGTCAACAAACATAAAATTAACTTTCAAAGTATTCTTGTAATCGCTGTCATCCGTTGCCCGACAAAAAGGCAAACAGAAGACAATCACTACATATAAACAACCACTGGGCACTCATCGAGTCAATAGTAAGAAAACTTGGCATAATAAAAATCCTGAGGCATGGGCACAATAAATAGGAGGTCAGAATAACATTTTGAATCACAAAAAATATAAAATGTCAAAATTTGAAAAAAATGATAGTAAATCCACGGAAATTCTCTCAAGAACAAGTACACCATAACTGAAATGTATAGGGAGCATACATTTCTTGCTATATTTTGGTACTCTGAATTGTGTGCAGTAGTTTATATTGGTCTCATATTTAATTCTAGTTGTTTTATTATAACTCCGCTTTAGCGTGCGGTATATAGTGATCATGGTGTCCGTTCATTCGTTCGTTCGTCCGCCCCTCCATTCGTTACTCCGTCCACCATAGGGGTACACACTTTGTGTCGACAACTCCTCCTAGATCACTAAGTGAAATTCAAAACTTTCTCAAAATGTTCAGTGCATATTGCCATTGTGCAACAGCTATTTAAAATTTGATTTGACTTAATTTTTGACTTCATTTTTTGTTGTTGATGATTTTTTACTTCTGGATCAAATGGGGAAGCGAGAGTGTATATCAATGAGCTTTGATCACAGTTTTTCTAGTTTATTTTGTCGTTCTTTTCTTTTTTAATCATGTCGAAATAACATCCTAGCAAAATAGCAATGTTCTGCTTCCCTTTCAATTTCTATTACCTTTGTAAAGGACCTTCCATACATGAACTTGTAAAGTTTGGTTGAGTTTGCTTCAGTGGTTTCAGAGGAGTTGGTGAATATGACTATTTCGCGTAGGGTTCAATGTATTTTTCCCATAAGGTGTAATTTTAAACCTTAGTTCTATGCTGTAGGCCATGTTTTTTATTGGATCGGAACTAAATGAGCAATCTTTGTAAAGGACCTTTAGTTCATCATTCCTGTAAAGTTTGGTTGAATTTGTTTCAGTGGTTTAGGAGGAGAAGATGAAAATGTGATTTTCATAAGGTCCAATGTTAAACTATGCTCAGTGCTGCAACCATGTTTTATATCGGATCGGAACGAAATGTGCCATCTTTGTTAAGGATCTTTGGTATATCATTCCTGTAAAGTTTGGTTGAATTTGCTTCAGTGGTTTAAGAGAAGAAGATGAAAATGTGATTTTTCCCATTGGGTCCAATGTTTAACCTAAGTTCCATGCTGGCGGCCACGTTTTTTTTATTGGATCAGAACAAAATGAATAATCTTTGTTCAGGACCCTTAGTACATCATTTCTGAAAATGTGAAAAAGTTAACGGATGACAAAAGGACGGACGGACGACGGATGCCAAGTGACGGCAATAGCTCACACTGACCCTTCGGGTCAGGTGAGCTAATAATACATCTGGATTTACAGAACACAAAAAATATGCAAGGGAGATAATGTGATAAAGAATTTCATATAGAGGATATCAATAGAAAAAAAAATTCATTTTTATCTCTCTCATTTCAACGATGACCCCTCATTTTCATATTTTTATATATGAACTAAATGATGATTTCAAAACACATGCAAATTATGAACAGTATCTATAATAGATTTTAAAAGCTATCCTCTAATAAAATCATTTTTCCTTCCATTTCTATGTAAAAACCTTAATCAATTTCAGTTTTTGTGCTTAAATGCACGGTGACACCCAAATTTTATTATATACTTTGAACAATAATACAATTATGTTTCTACACAGAAATTTTCACAAAATTCTATAATAGGAAAATGATACCCTGCAGACACCTTGAGTTTCACCTTAAAATCCCGATTTCCCGTGTCTAAAAACACACATTTCCCATGTTCCAATTGAATCCCAATTTCCCGAAGTTAAAAATGGCGGAGAAGACGGCTTCATTTTTCACTAGATTTCATGCATTGTTTATTGGACTGACATTCGACGATGCACTAACGAGGTTGCAAGCGTAGATTATCAATGGTGCTTAAATTTTCAGACATTTTTTGTATCGTTGATAGGGTTCGCATTTGGCGAGGTGACCAAGATATGACAATTCGTACAACAAGACTTACATGAACCCACATCAAAGAACTAGTATAACTATATATAGCTATTATACGAAAATTTAAAGGCTGTCATCGTCAGAGTTTACTCACGAATTCCACTTTGTAGTGTTTCTTTGTAAGTTGAACCTGTGTGCCTTAATTTTAGTTATATTTCAATCGTCATCTAACATGTTGTTTTCAAAAGTGATGCCTTTGTTTTTATTTTCGTCCATCTTAATTTGATAAACCTTCAACATATACCATACTCTAGTCATGCATTATGTAAATAAACTTATTCTTGGTAAGGTCTTTTTACATTGGTTCACTTGGTATCACCTGCTGACACTCCTTCTTTTTTTTTGTGGTGTTCACACTTTTTGGTGGTGTTTGTATCATGTTCTGTTTGTTTCGTCTTCGTCATTTAAATTCCATGTCTCATGTGATCCTTATATTGCCATGTATTCTTGATTTATGATTTTTTGTTCAAGTTTCAAGTTTTATTTAATCATTATTGCTTCGGTTTTCATTTGGATTTATTGAGCAACCTAAATCTGCACTTTCTACCTTCCATTTTGCCGTAGCTCAGCTGCATTTACTATAATGCTAGCGAGATGCTGTCTTCGTGGGACACTACCTGCATTAGTATTTTGTTCACCCCATCGTTAACATATTATCTAAGAAATAAGATGCTTGATTGACTTTTTATTGTGAATAGGTTTTTTGTTATTTGTTACCACTTGGCCGATGCCACTGCTGGTGGACTGTTTGTCCTCGAGGGTATTCACCAATCCAGTAGCCAGCAATTCAATGCTGACCCGAAAACTGGTTTTATTTGAAAACTTGCAATATTTAAATTTAAGTTAATTTTGTTAAAACCTAAGCCCTCTTGCATAGCTCTATTCCCCTGACTTGCTTTTTTTCGTGTTTAGATCATATTGGTAATTTTTTCTCAATCAGTTTTTAAACATATATATTTCCAAATGTTTTGATGTGATATGCACTGAAGAGATTTAAGCTGTCGAAATGCGCATATGCAGAAATCAGATTCACTATAATTTTGTTATTCACCGAGTAAGAAAGTATGTCCCTTTTGTATTAGAAGTCTCGATTTACCTAATTATTGTAAGTATTAACGCAATGCAATGTTAATATCTGCTATTGTCATTTTTCTTTTTTTTTGGGGGATTAATAATTTTACTCGATTCTCACAGTTCGGTTCCCACTAACTTTAATTCCGTGTATGGCACTCGGTAGATGTCCTTGGTACTGGATTTGACTTCCTATTTCGATATATTTGGTAACGAGTTTTTCTTCTATTACAACTTTTGGATTATGGCTTTCCAATTATTTAATTCTAATGCTACTGATGAGAGGTTACTCCTTGAAACACGTGTACAGTATAACGAAATTTACTGTTTTTTTTTATGCAACTTCGGTATTTTTTTGTATTTAATAACAGCTGTTTTGACATTTGTGTAAATACCAAGGATTCTTATGTTGGTAGATTGCCCCTCAAGCATAAGGCAGAAGGGAGCTACAGGTTTTCCGTGATCCTTTCAATGCATTTCATTTTAAAAGTGGATTTAAAGCCCGCCAAAAAATAAATAAATAAATAAATAAATAAAAATGGGAATGATCTTTTAATGAAGTGTTCACTTGTAGATAGAAAATTGAGTCTATGGAAACAAAATGCTCAATAATAAAACTCTGCATTTTCTGAATATGGAAAGCCCGTATCACTAAGGATTCGTTATCCTTTAAAAGTTAGTAGGGGTAAATCACCGTGACCAGAAGTTGTGAATGTGCAAAATTTCCATTTTCGTTTGACATCAATGTTAAATAATTATGTATGATATCAGTATTTAATTCATACGACCAGAGAGCATAGTTCAAATTTTATTACTTTAAATATCATGTTTGTCATTTCTGATATAAAGTTGAAAGAAGTTAAAATCAAGATTTGAATATTTATAAATCGACAATATTTTGGAAATGTTAAACGGTGGATAATGTACCCAGTGGAATTAACATTCGCCTTTACTCGGAAAATAATGTTCAATTTATGATACATCTATTATTTACAGAACATCATGTAGTGAGAATGTTAATTCCCACCAAAGTGGACTGGTTCACACTTTGTATAATACACAATTTATAGCACAATATTCCCTTACTCAACTGCATTCCAACCGTATGGAACTACATTTAAAACAAATCTCTAATGGAGCTGAAACTAACTCGAAATCCCTCAAAATATTCAAAAGACAAAAATTCGTAGAAAAAAAAAATAAAACTGCTTCATACAAATAATAAATAATTTGCATGCCACATTCGGAAATTAGAAACTGATTAGATCACCATTTAGAAAAGTCATAGGCAATTCCGTAATTACGTAAAAATTCAGTATTGAACGGGATGAGTTTCGTCTTGGTCTTCTCTTCAGTTTGATATGCAGAAATTAAATTTACAATAACGTCTGTACTTTGTTATTTAATAGGCCGCCTAATCCATATTTGTTTATAGAGGTAAACAAATACCTTCATTGTCATCCAAAGAAAATCAAAAGACTATAAATGTCTAATTTATATGCCTTTTTGGGAAATAAGAGAACTGATTTGATAAACTCGAACATAACTTACAAATTCTAGGCTATTCCGTAATACATGAAAATATTCGAAAGTGTCGATTTTCGTCCAATCCATCTGCTTGAAACAACCAATATAAAGGTCAGCAAATATCCAATTTCTTGTTTTTTTTTCTGCCCAGGCTATCTTCAGCATATACCAAATGCTAGTCATGCATAACGGGAATAAACTTTTTTTGGTGAAGTCTTTTTACATTGGTTCACTTAGTATCACTAGTGAAGCATGTCATGCATACCCACCGGAGCACTCGATGACACTCTTGTTTTTCAGGGGTTCACACTGTTTGTACTTTACTTTTTGTGATGTTTGTATTATGTTCCGCTTGCTTCGTCTTCGTCATTTACATTTTTTGCCTGTATGTGATCCTTATATTGCCATGTATTTTAGATTTATGATTTTTTGTTATTGCTTCGGTACCAGTTAAAATCTGCACTATTCTACCCTTCGTTTTGCATTAACTTTTGTATTCATTATCATGGCAGCGAGATGCTGTCTTTGTTAGACACTACTGTCGTAAGTATTTGGTTAACCCCTTACCTAACTACAGTCTTACATTTCCAGGAGCATTGCTTGCACTTTTTATTGTGCATCGATTCACCAAGTAAGAAAGTAGTATAAGTGTCGATTTACCAGTAACGCAATCTACTATTGTCATTAAATATACGTGTCTTCATAACTGCTTCTCCTATAGGAATTTCTAAATTTTTCTTCGATTCTGACAGATCCGCTCTCACTAACTTTAAAGGCATCTGGATTTTGATCTTTGTTTAAATACCAAGGATTCTAATTTTGGTACATTGCTTTTAATGATAAGGCAGCAGGTTTTCTGTGATTTTTCTTAGTAATAATTCCTTTCTCAATACATTTCATTTTCAGTAATACCATGTCATAAAAGTGGATTTAAAGCCTGTCTAAAGTAAAGAATGGGAAGGAGCTTTTAAACGTACAGATTGTGACGAGAAAACACCCACCAAACAACATTTCAAAGATACAGAAACGCTCAAAGATCCACCTAAAGATAATAAAGATAACACCTTACCTACTATGTAATGGATTCATAAGCTAAATTCACAGAAATCCCTACAAACATCATTTGTCCATCCATGCAACCAACGCACTTACATCTACTGGCATTAAGGAATTAGTAACGAAATATTGTAAAAAAAAAACATATCAAAACTCTGATGTAAATTACTTTTGGAGTGTTAGAAGTTCATTTGAAGTTTTAGATAAATTACAACCTATAAATAGACCAGTTTTATATATAATTTGGTCTTCAGTTCATTTTCTGTAACAAAAATCTAGGAATCTTCTCCAATATTACTTACAATAACCATTGCTCCTTGACATGTGATGATATGATTAAGACACTGAGCTCTTGCTAGACAACAATTATGTTTGTTTTGGCACCATTGTTTATAAACAGGTCATTGGAATCCCCATGGGTACTAATTGTGCACCTCTCATTACAGACCTTTTTCTGTTCTGTTACGAATAGGATTCATGAAAAAACTACAGAATGAAACTGTAACTTATTTAAAATTTCAAACGTTGACTATCCCCAGTTTTTAGAATATGTCGACATTTTTTACCCACAAGAACTGAAACTAAATAAAGCCAGCAATGATTCTAAATACTGCCATTTTCTGGATCTAAGTATTACCATTAACTCTGTTAAAATCAAAACTAAAATTTATGATAAAAGGGATGATTTTGATTTCACTATTACCAATTTCCCTTCTGTTGACGGCGACTTTCTCTAGCTCCATCCTACGTTGTTTACATATCTCAACTAGTACGATTTTCAGGCGTTTATTCTATCCTTGACGATTTTAATGAGCGTATCCTAACTCTCACATCAAAACTTTTACAATAAGGTTACAGATTTCATGAATTATTAAATACTTTTCAGAAGTTTTACAGAACATGATCATTTGATATCTAAATATGACGTGACTTGCTAACAGCGTATTAAAAAAGGCTTTTCTCATCCCCGATTTTATGGAAATGTTGTTAAAAATTTCCAGAAACTGATAAAAAATCCAGTAAAATAGGAACGTAACTTACACTCTTTACGAGGACGTAACTTACACTCTTTACATAATAGTGAACATGGACGGGATCCGTTAAATTGACCTTGGATTCCAGTTACCTGAAGATTTTACACATATACTGGCCTCTTACTGATACTGAGGATGTCTACTGAAATCATGACGACTCTTTACCAAATCTTTGGGAAGTTTTGAGTTTGACTTTTCTTCCGCAGTGCGACAGTGTTTTACCAGCAGACTAGGTTCCTTGAGCTGGCCGGCAGTTTAGCGGCGAGCACGCTTTTACCCATCTTTGTCACATTCTTTCTTTTTCAAGAAAAAGATTCATAGAGTTAGTAGTCTACCTATACTGGGTTTTATTCGTATGTTTATTATGCCATAGGAAAACGGAACAGAGAAAGGGGAGATTTGGGTACGCATAAACCGGTTCAAACATTCCGCTATCTTGGCTAGTGCCGGTACCGAATATATTACGAAAGAATATGGAGTAAATGAACATGAGACCATAACACATATGTTAAGCTGTATGGCCATTTCGGAAATTAATTTCTTGTCAGCAGCACTAGGACCTAGACATAAGAAATCCACAATTTCAATAAATGTTTAAAATGCAAAAACCAAACGAAATCCGAAATATCAGTAATATCAAAAATAGCTAAGTAAAGACTTCAATTGTAGATGGAACGCTAGCCTATGGAAAAAAGAGGCTCAATAAAACTATGTATTTTCTGAACATGGGAAGCCGTCCTAATCCTTTATAAGTTAGTAGGAGTAAATCACCAAGATCATAGTCGTCAACGTGCAGAATTTCCATTTTCGTTTTACTTTAATGCAAAATAAATTATTTATGATATCAGTATTTAATTCACATAGGACTCGAGAGCATAGTTCAAAATTTATTACTTTAGATATCATGATTTTCAATATCTTATGATTTGAGCCTAATCACACCCCAGCGTTATGCAAATGTTAAATGTATATTATGTACCCAATGGAATAAATCTTTGCGATTACTTAGATAGTAATGGTCATTAAGATTCACTTAAATATATCGTTTACATATCAATATGAAGATAAAGTCACAAAATATAATAATG